>JACEEU010000744.1:50733043-50755543 GCA_016630915.1 Callionymus lyra
CAGCATCTGCTCAAACAGAAGGTTCCTCACCCTGCTGCAGAACAGAAGGTTCCTCAGCATCTGCTGCAGAACAGAAGGTTCCTCAGCATCTGCTGCAGAACAGAAGGTTCCTCAGCATCTGCTGCAGAACAGAAGGTTCCTCAGCATCTGCTGCAGAACAGAAGGTTCCTCAGCATCTGCTGCAGAACAGAAGGTTCCTCAGCATCTGCTGCAGAAACAGTAACAGAAGGTTCCTCAGCATCTGCTGCAGAACAGAAGGTTCCTCAGCATCTGCTGCAGAACAGAAGGTTCCTCAGCATCTGCTGCAGAACAGAAGGTTCCTCAGCATCTGCTGCAGAACAGAAGGTTCCTCAGCATCTGCTGCAGAACAGAAGGTTCTGATCATCAGACTGTTATCAGGACTTGAGCTGTGAAATATTTAAATACTGTGTCTTTAAATATTTATAACATATTAGTTCTACTGTTAACTTACTTGTATTTGTACTTTATATACATTAGTTATTATTTGCAATATTTATAAGGTTATTTATTTATTCTGTTTATACTGTATTGCACTATTTTTAACGTATTAATATTTATATTATACTTTTTATAAATACATCTCTCTGCTGTGTTTTTAAACGGTTGCCAAGCAACGAGATTTCGTTGCCAGTTTCACTGTTTTCTGTGTAATAATAATAAAAGAAAGTCTAACGTCTAATAATAATAACAACAATAACGGTAATAATAATAATAATTATATTAATATAATTAATAATAATAATAATGATAATGATAATAATAATAATAATAATAATAATAATAATTACGATAATAATAATAATTACGATAATAATGATAATAATGATAATAATAATAATAATAATAACAATAATAATTACGATAATAATAATAATAATAATAATTACGATAATAATGATAATAATGATAATAATAATAATAATAATAATAACAATAATAATTACGATAATAATAATAATAACAATAATTACAATAATAATAATAATTACAATAATAATAATAATAATAATTATTATTATTATTATTATTATTATAACAATATTCGTCAACATCAGTTCAATCAATCAAAGGTTTGATGAACTGATGAAGTTTAAAGTTTGTCTTTTAAACTATTGTTGAAGATCTTCGTGACTCTGGTCCAGAAACATCTTCATCATCGAAACTTTATCTTCATTCATGACATGAAGTCTCTTCCTCTCCTTCAGCCTCTTCCTCTCCTTCAGTCTCTTCCTCTCCTTCAGTCTCTTCCTCTCCTTCAGTCTCTTCCTCTCCTTCAGTCTCTTCCTCTCCTTCAGTCTCTTCCTCTCCTTCAGTCTCTTCCTCTCCTTCAGCCTCTTCCTCTCCTTCAGCCTCTTCCTCTCCTTCAGTCTCTTCCTCTCCTTCAGTCTCTTCCCTCTCCTTCAGCCTCTTCCTCTCCTTCAGCCTCTTCCTCTCCTTCAGTCTCTTCCTCTCCTGTGGCTCTTCCTCTCCTTCAGCCTCTTCCTCTCCTTCAGTCTCTTCCTCTCCTTCAGTCTCTTCCTCTCCTTCAGCCTCTTCCCTCTCCTTCAGTCTCTTCCTCTCCTTCAGTCTCTTCCTCTCCTTCAGTCTCTTCCTCTCCTTCAGTCTCTTCCTCTCCTTCAGTCTCTTCCTCTCCTTCAGTCTCTTCCTCTCCTTCAGTCTCTTCCTCTCCTTCAGTCTCTTCCTCTCCTTCAGTCTCTTCCTCTCCTTCAGTCTCTTCCTCTCCTTCAGTCCTCTTCCTCTCCTTCAGTCTCTTCCTCTCCTTCAGTCTCTTCCTCTCCTTCAGTCTCTTCCTCTCCTTCAGTCTCTTCCTCTCCTTCAGCCTCTTCCTCTCCTTCAGCCTCTTCCTCTCCTTCAGTCTCTTCCTCTCCTTCAGTCTCTTCCTCTCCTTCAGCCTCTTCCTCTCCTTCAGTCTCTTCCTCTCCTTCAGCCTCTTCCTCTCCTTCAGTCTCTTCCTCTCCTTCAGCCTCTTCCTCTCCTTCAGTCTCTTCCTCTCCTTCAGTCTCTTCCTCTCCTTCAGTCTCTTCCTCTCCTTCAGTCTCTTCCTCTCCTTCAGCCTCTTCCTCTCCTTCAGTCTCTTCCTCTCCTTCAGTCTCTTCCTCTCCTTCACCCTCTTCCTCTCCTTCAGTCTCTTCCTCTCCTTCAGCCTCTTCCTCTCCTTCAGTCTCTTCCTCTCCTTCAGCCTCTTCCTCTCCTTCAGTCTCTTCCTCTCCTTCAGTCTCTTCCTCTCCTTCAGTCTCTTCCTCTCCTTCACCCTCTTCCTCTCCTTCAGTCTCTTCCTCTCCTTCAGCCTCTTCCTCTCCTTCAGTCTCTTCCTCTCCTTCAGTCTCTTCCTCTCCTTCAGTCTCTTCCTCTCCTTCAGCCTCTTCCTCTCCTTCAGCCTCTTCCTCTCCTTCAGTCTCTTCCTCTCCTTCAGTCTCTTCCTCTCCTTCAGTCTCTTCCTCTCCTTCAGTCTCTTCCTCTCCTTCAGCCTCTTCCTCTCCTTCAGTCTCTTCCTCTCCTTCAGTCTCTTCCTCTCCTTCAGTCTCTTCCTCTCCTTCAGCCTCTTCCTCTCCTTCAGTCTCTTCCTCTCCTTCAGTCTCTTCCTCTCCTTCAGTCCCTCTTCCTCTCCTTCAGCCTCTTCCTCTCCTTCAGCCTCTTCCTCTCCTTCAGTCTCTTCCTCTCCTTCAGTCCTCTTCCTCTCCTTCAGTCTCTTCCTCTCCTTCCTCTCCTCTCCTTCAGTCTCTTCCTCTCCTTCAGCCTCTTCCTCTCCTTCAGCCTCTTCCTCTCCTTCAGTCTCTTCCTCTCCTTCAGTCTCTTCCTCTCCTTCAGCCTCTTCCTCTCCTTCAGTCTCTTCCTCTCCTTCAGCCTCTTCCTCTCCTTCAGCCTCTTCCTCTCCTTCAGCCTCTTCCTCTCCTTCAGTCTCTTCCTCTCCTTCAGTCTCTTCCTCTCCTTCAGTCTCTTCCTCTCCTTCAGCCTCTTCCTCTCCTTCAGTCTCTTCCTCTCCTTCAGCCTCTTCCTCTCCTTCAGTCTCTTCCTCTCCTTCAGCCTCTTCCTCTCCTTCAGTCTCTTCCTCTCCTTCAGCCTCTTCCTCTCCTTCAGTCTCTTCCTCTCCTTCAGTCTCTTCCTCTCCTTCAGTCTCTTCCTCTCCTTCAGTCTCTTCCTCTCCTTCAGTCTCTTCCTCTCCTTCAGTCTCTTCCTCTCCTTCAGTCTCTTCCTCTCCTTCAGTCTCTTCCTCTCCTTCAGTCTCTTCCTCTCCTTCAGCCTCTTCCTCTCCTTCAGTCTCTTCCTCTCCTTCAGCCTCTTCCTCTCCTTCAGTCTCTTCCTCTCCTTCAGTCTCTTCCTCTCCTTCAGTCTCTTCCTCTCCTTCAGCCTCTTCCTCTCCTTCAGTCTCTTCCTCTCCTTCAGTCTCTTCCTCTCCTTCAGTCTCTTCCTCTCCTTCAGCCTCTTCCTCTCCTTCAGTCTCTTCCTCTCCTTCAGTCTCTTCCTCTCCTTCAGTCTCTTCCTCTCCTTCAGCCTCTTCCTCTCCTTCAGTCTCTTCCTCTCCTTCAGCCTCTTCCTCTCCTTCAGTCTCTTCCTCTCCTTCAGCCTCTTCCTCTCCTTCAGTCTCTTCCTCTCCTTCAGTCTCTTCCTCTCCTTCAGTCTCTTCCTCTCCTTCAGTCTCTTCCTCTCCTTCAGTCTCTTCCTCTCCTTCAGTCTCTTCCTCTCCTTCAGTCTCTTCCTCTCCTTCAGCCTCTTCCTCTCCTTCAGTCTCTTCCTCTCCTTCAGTCTCTTCCTCTCCTTCAGTCTCTTCCTCTCCTTCAGTCTCTTCCTCTCCTTCAGTCTCTTCCTCTCCTTCAGTCTCTTCCTCTCCTTCAGCCTCTTCCTCTCCTTCAGCCTCTTCCTCTCCTTCAGTCTCTTCCTCTCCTTCAGTCTCTTCCTCTCCTTCAGTCTCTTCCTCTCCTTCAGTCTCTTCCTCTCCTTCAGCCTCTTCCTCTCCTTCAGTCTCTTCCTCTCCTTCAGTCTCTTCCTCTCCTTCAGCCTCTTCCTCTCCTTCAGTCTCTTCCTCTCCTTCAGTCTCTTCCTCTCCTTCAGTCTCTTCCTCTCCTTCAGTCTCTTCCTCTCCTTCAGCCTCTTCCTCTCCTTCAGTCTCTTCCTCTCCTTCAGTCTCTTCCTCTCCTTCAGCCTCTTCCTCTCCTTCAGTCTCTTCCTCTCCTTCAGTCTCTTCCTCTCCTTCAGCCTCTTCCTCTCCTTCAGTCTCTTCCTCTCCTTCAGTCTCTTCCTCTCCTTCAGTCTCTTCCTCTCCTTCAGTCTCTTCCTCTCCTTCAGCCTCTTCCTCTCCTTCAGTCTCTTCCTCTCCTTCAGTCTCTTCCTCTCCTTCAGTCTCTTCCTCTCCTTCAGTCTCTTCCTCTCCTTCAGTCTCTTCCTCTCCTTCAGCCTCTTCCTCTCCTTCAGTCTCTTCCTCTCCTTCAGTCTCTTCCTCTCCTTCAGCCTCTCCCTCTCCTCCATGTTGACCTTCATCCTTCGCTCGTGAAATTCATCTCCAGCCGTTATGAAAATTATGTAAATGCAGCTTCGAGCTGCTGATAAACAAAAGGCTTTTATTAGTTATTACTTTTTCTGCTCGACTTGATCCGAATAAAAGACTTTCATCGACTGAAGATCAAACCTCTGGTCAGAATCTTGAGCTTCATTAGTTCAAGGTCTTAACGTAGATGAAGCAGGAACTGACGACCTTTGACCTCCTTCAAAGTGATGATTAGGATGTTTTTGTTGATGTTTAAGATGTTTTTGTTGATGTTTAAGATGTTTTTGTTGATGTTTAAGATGTTTTTTGATGTTTTGATGTTTAAGATGTTTTTGTTGATGTTTAAGATGTTTTTGTTGATGTTTAAGATGTTTTTGTTGATGTTTAAGATGTTTTTGTTGATGTTTAAGATGTTTTTGTTAAGATGTTTTGAAGATGTTTTTGTTTGTTGATGTGTTAAGATGTTTTTGTTGATGTTTAAGATGTTTTTGTTGATGTTTAAGATGTTTTTGTTGATGTTTAAGATGTTTTTGTTGTTGATGTTGATGTTGATGTTGTTTTTGTTGATGTTGATGTTGTTTTTGTTGATGTTTTTGTTGTTTTTGTTGATGTTTAAGATGTTTTTGTTGATGTTGATGTTTTTTTTGTTGATGTTTAAGATGTTTTTTTTGTTGATGTTGATGATGTTTTTGTTGATGTTTATGATGTTTTTGTTGATGTTGATGTTGTTTATGTTGATGTTTTTGTTGTTGATGTTGATGTTGATGTTGTTGATGTTGATGTTTTTGTTGTTGATGTTGATGTTGATGTTGTTGATGTTGATGTTGTTGATGTTGTTGCGACTCAAAGAGTGAAGGTAAGACGTTCCTGCGTCAGAGTGCGGGACGGAGCACAGGAAGTGACTCTGCTGGACAGGAAGTGCTGAACAGCTGCTCGCGGCGATTCTTAAACTCACGCTGGAGACGATGATCAGAGAAACTCAGACTAACGTGGAGCTTGAGTTTCAGGCTCAAGAATCTAAATCATCAGACGAGGAAACAGGAGCCAGATGTTGGTTTGAATCCCTTCATGAGGCTCAGTTACACTTGAAGACACCAGTGAAACCATGTGTGTGTGTGTGTGTGTGTGTGTGTGTGTGTGTGTGTGTGTGTGTGTGTGTGTGTGTGTGTGTGTGTGTGTGTGTGGGGGTGTGTGTGTGAGTGTGTGTGTGCGTGTGTGTGTGTGTGTGTGTGTGTGTGTGTGTGTGTGTGTGTGTGTGTGTGTGTGTGTGTGTGTGTGTGTGTGTGTGTGTGTGTGTGTGTGTGTGTGTGTGTGTGTGGGTGTGTGTGTGTGAGTGTGTGTGTGCGTGCGTGTGTGTGCGAGTGTGTGTGTGTGTGTGTGTGTGTGTGTGTGTGTGTGTGTGTGTGTGTGTGTGTGTGTGTGTGTGTGTGTGTGTGTGTGTGTGTGTGTGTGTGTGTGTGTGTGTGTGTGTGTGTGAGTGTGTGTGTGTGTGTGTGTGTGTGTGTGTGTGTGTGAGTGTGAGTGTGTGTGTGATCTCATGTAAACAAGAATCAAGTTCAAACATGAGAAGATCCTTCAGAGTCTCTTTGGATCCTCAGGGTTTGAAGCAACATGACAAACAAACAAGCGTCGCACAATCTTAACTTCTGCCTCCTGTTGTCACAACTGTGTGCGTCGTCTTCACTTCTTCACTTCAACCCTCGTCTTGTTCTGGTTAGAATTTATAAAAGAATCTTTTGAAATATTATGAAAAGAAAATATGTCACAACAAGCAGCAATTAATCAATACTTTTGAATATTTATTTATCTTGTTTAGTGTTTTTGTTTATTTTTAGGGTCATCTCATCTCATTTTATTTTATTTTATCTTATCTTATCTCATCTTATTTTATCTTATCTTATCTTATCTCATCTCATCTCATTTTATTTTATTTTATCTTATCTTATCTCATCTTATTTTTATCTTATCTTATCTTATCTCATCTCATCTCATTTTATCTCATCTCATCTCATCTCATCTTATCTCATCTCATTTTATTTTATTTCATCTTATCTTATATCATCTTATTTTATCTTATCTTATCTTATCTCATCTCATCTCATTTTATCTCATCTCATTTTATTTTATTTTATCTTATCTTATCTCATCTTATTTTATCTTATCTTATCTTATCTCATCTCATCTCATTTTATTTTATTTTATCTTATCTTATCTCATCTTATTTTATCTTATCTTATCTTATCTCATCTCATCTCATTTTATCTCATCTCATCTCATCTCATCTTATCTCATCTCATTTTATTTTATTTCATCTTATCTTATATCATCTTATTTTATCTTATCTTATCTTATCTCATCTCATCTCATTTTATCTCATCTCATTTTATTTTATTTTATCTTATCTTATCTCATCTTATTTTATCTTATCTTATCTTATCTCATCTCATCTCATCTTATCTCATCTCATTTTATTTTATTTTATTTTATCTTATCTTATCTCATCTTATTTTATCTTATCTTATCTCATCTCATCTCATTTTATCTCATCTCATCTTATCTCATCTCATTTTATTTTATTTTATCTTATCTTATCTCATCTTATTTTATCTTATCTTATCTTATCTCATCTCATCTCATTTTATTTTATTTTATCTTATCTTATCTCATCTTATTTTATCTTATCTTATCTTATCTCATCTCATTTTATCTCATCTCATCTCATCTTATCTCATCTCATTTTATTTTATTTCATCTTATCTTATATCATCTTATCTTATCTCGTCTCATCTCGTCTTGTCTCATCTTATTTTATCTCATTTCATCTCATCTCATCTTATCTCATCTCATTTTATTTTATTTTATCTTATCTTATCTTATCTCATCTTATTTTATCTTATCTTATCTTATCTTATCTCATCTCATCTCATCTCATCTCATTTTATTTTATTTTATCTTATCTTATCTCATCTTATTTTATCTTATCTCATCTCATCTCATTTTATCTCATCTCATCTCATCTCATCTTATCTCATTTTATTTTATTTCATCTTATCTTATATCATCTTATTTTTATCTTATCTTATCTTATCTCATCTCATCTCATCTCATTTTATCTCATCTCATTTTATTTTATCTTATCTTATCTCATCTTATTTTATCTTATCTTATCTTATCTCATCTCATCTCATCTCATCTTATCTCATCTCATTTTATTTTATTTTATCTTATCTTATCTCATCTTATTTTATCTTATCTTATCTTATCTCATTTTATCTCATCTCATCTCATCACACCTTATCTCATCTCATTTTATTTTATCTTATCTTATCTTATCTTATCTCATCTTATTTTATCTTATCTTATCTTATCTCATCTCATCTCATTTTATTTTATTTTATCTTATCTTATCTCATCTTATTTTATCTTATCTTATCTTATCTCATCTCATCTCATTTTATCTCATCTCATCTCATCTCATCTCATCTTATCTCATCTCGTTTTATTTTATTTCATCTTATCTTATATCATCTTATCTTATCTCGTCTCATCTCGTCTTGTCTCATCTTATTTTATCTCATTTCATCTCATCTCATCTTATCTCATCTCATTTTATTTTATCTTATCTTATCTTATCTTATCTCATCTCATCTCATCTTATTTGATCTTTTTTCATCTCATCTCATCTTATCTTGTCTTATCTTATCTTGTATCATCTCATCTCATCTTATCTTGTCTTATCTTATCTTGTATCATCTCATCTCATGTTATCTTGTCTTATCTTGTCTTATCTCATCTCATCTCATCTTATTTGATCTTTTTTCATCTCATCTCATCTTATCTTGTCTTATCTTATCTTGTATCATCTCATGTTATCTGCAGCATCAACATGTGGTCGACTCTTATCTCCACTTGTGTGTCGACTTCACTTCAAGTGTTAGTTTCGAGGTTCGAAGCTCGTGGACGAGAAGAAGAAGAAGTTAGTTTTGAACATTTGATTGAGGATCTAATAACTGAGAATTAAACACATAAATATTGTTGATAATAACGAAACGTTCACTTCGTTCATTTTCATTTACCCTGAAGGTGACGAGCGTCTGCTCTTCAACCATAATAGATATTAAGACGATAACAAGATGATAACAAGATGATAACAAGATGATAACGAGACGATAACGAGATGCTAATAGTTCTCCATCAGTCAATTTCCAGCAAGATCACCTGGAGGTGACGTGTTGTGAGCAGCAGCTCAGAGCGTCTCTTGTCAACATTATTCCTCACAGAACGTCTCGTCGTCTCGTCTCGTCGTCTCGTCTCGTCGGGTGGGTCTCGTCTCTTGGTCTCGTCTGCTTCGTCTCGTGCTCGGTGGTGGTCTGGGTGTGCCAGGTCGTCTGGTCGCCGTGCCGGTCGTGGTGCCGGTCTCGGTGGTCTCGGTCTGGTCTGGGTCTGGGTCGCTGGGTGCCAGTGGTCTCAGGTGGTCTCGGGGTGGCCTGGGTAGGTGCCAGGTGGTCTCGCCGGTCTGGCTGGCCGGTGTCGTCTGGTCTGGCGGTGGTCCCAGGTGGTCTGGGTGGTCTGGTCTGGTGGTCTCGGGCGGTGGGTCAGGTCGCCAGGTGGGTCTGCCGGTGGTCTGGTGTGGCCTGGTTGGCTGGTCTGGTGCCAGGTGGTCGTCCAGAGTGGTCTGCGTGGTGCTCAGGTCTGGTCTGGTGGTCTCCGTCTCGTCTCGTCGTCTCGTGCCTGCCTCGTCTCGTCGTCTCGTCGTCTGGTGTCGTCTGGTCTCGATGCTCTGCTCGTCTGTCGTGCCGGCTGCAGTCTCGTCCTCGTCTCGTCTCGTCTCGTCTCGCATCGCCGGGGGGTGCGTCTCGTCTCGTCTCGTCGTTTGCTCGTCTCGTGCGTCTCGTCTCGTGCGTCTCGTCTCGTCCTCCGGTTCGTCGCTGCCCGTCTCGTGCTGCGTCGTCTCGTGCTCGTCGTCTCGTCTGCGTGCTCGTCTCGTCTCGTCTCGTCTCGTCTCGGTCTCGTCTCGTGCTCGTCTCGTCTCGACGTCTGTCTCGTCGGTTCTCGTCTGCGTCTGGTCTCGTCTCGTTGTCTCGTCGTCTCGTCTTGTCACGTCTCGTCTCGTCTGGTCCGTCTCGTCTCGTGTGATCTCGTCTCGTCTCGTCTCGTCTCGTCTCGTCTCGTCGTCTCGTCTCGTCTCGTCTCGTCTCGTCTCGTCTCGTCTCGTCGTCTCGTCTCGTCGTCTCGTCTCGTCGTCTCGTCGTCTCCCGTGTTCGGTTCTAACATCAGACGTCATGTGACCCGTGTTCGGTTCTAACATCAGACGTCATGTGACCCGTGTTCGGTTCTAACATCAGACGTCATGTGACCCGTGTTCGGTTCTAACATCAGACGTCATGTGACCCGTGTTCGGTTCTAACATCAGACGTCATGTGACCCGTGTTCGGTTCTAACATCAGACGTCATGTGACCCGTGTTCGGTTCTAACATCAGACGTCATGTGACCCGTGTTCGGTTCTAACATCAGACGTCATGTGACCCGTGTTCGGTTCTAACATCAGACGTCATGTGACCCGTGTTCGGTTCTAACATCAGACGTCATGTGACCCGTGTTCGGTTCTAACATCAGACGTCATGTGACCCGTGTTCGGTTCTAACATCAGACGTCATGTGACCCGTGTTCGGTTCTAACATCAGACGTCATGTGACCCGTGTTCGGTTCTAACATCAGACGTCATGTGACCCGTGTTCGGTTCTAACATCAGACGTCATGTGACCCGTGTTCGGTTCTAACATCAGACGTCATGTGACCCGTGTTCGGTTCTAACATCAGACGTCATGTGACCCGTGTTCGGTTCTAACATCAGACGTCATGTGACCCGTGTTCGGTTCTAACATCAGACGTCATGTGACCCGTGTTCGGTTCTAACATCAGACGTCATGTGACCCGTGTTCGGTTCTAACATCAGACGTCATGTGACCCGTGTTCGGTTCTAACATCAGACGTCATGTGACCCGTGTTCGGTTCTAACATCAGACGTCATGTGACCCGTGTTCGGTTCTAACATCAGACGTCATGTGACCCGTGTTCGGTTCTAACATCAGACGTCATGTGACCCGTGTTCGGTTCTAACATCAGACGTCATGTGACCAGACGCGTGTTCGGTTCTAACATCAGACGTCATGTGACCCGTGTTCGGTTCTAACATCAGACGTCATGTGACCCGTGTTCGGTTCTAACATCAGACGTCATGACCCGTGTTCGTTCTAACATGAGACGCCATGTGACCCGTGTTCGGTTCTAACATCAGACGTCATGTGACCCGTGTTCGGTTCTAACATCAGACGTCATGTGACCCGTGTTCGGTTCTAACATCAGACGTCATGTGACCCGTGTTCGGTTCTAACATCAGACGTCATGTGACCCGTGTTCGGTTCTAACATCAGACGTCATGTGACCCGTGTTCGGTTCTAACATCAGACGTCATGTGACCGTGTTCGGTTCTAACATCAGACGTCATGTGACCCGTGTTCGGTTCTAACATCAGACGTCATGTGACCCGTGTTCGGTTCTAACATCAGACGTCATGTGACCCGTGTTCGGTTCTAACATCAGACGTCATGTGACCCGTGTTCGGTTCTAACATCAGACGTCATGTGACCCGTGTTCGGTTCTAACATCAGACGTCATGTGACCCGTGTTCGGTTCTAACATCAGACGTCATGTGACCCGTGTTCGGTTCTAACATCAGACGTCATGTGACCCGTGTTCGGTTCTAACATCAGACGTCATGTGACCCGTGTTCGGTTCTAACATCAGACGTCATGTGACCCGTGTTCGGTCCCTAACATCAGACGTCATGTGACCCGTGTTCGGTTCTAACATCAGACGCGGTCATGTGACCCGTGTTCGGTTCTAACATCAGACGTCATGTGACCCGTGTTCGGTTCTAACATCAGACGTCATGTGACCCGTGTTCGGTTCTAACATCAGACGTCATGTGACCCGTGTTCGGTTCTAACATCAGACGTCATGTGACCCGTGTTCGGTTCTAACATCACAAGCCACCTTGGGTTTTTGTTTTTTTTTTACATCAGTGTGACCTCGTGTTCGGTTCTAACATCAGACGACATGTGACCCGTGTTCGGTTCTAACATCAGACGTCATGTGACCCGTGTTCGGTTCTAACATCAGACGTCATGTGACCCGTGTTCGGTTCTAACATCAGACGTCATGTGACCCGTGTTCGGTTCTAACATCAGACGTCATGTGACCCGTGTTCGGTTCTAACATCAGACGTCATGTGACCCGTGTTCGGCGTCACGACCCGTTCGGTCTTCTAACATCAGACGTCATGTGACCCGTGTTCGGTTCTAACATCAGACGTCATGTGACCCGTGTTCGGTTCTAACATCAGACGTCATGTGACCCGTGTTCGGTTCTACATCAGGCGGCCCCCCCCTCAGGGGCCCGTGGTCGTTCTAACATCAGACGTCATGTGACCCGTGTTCGGTTCTAACATCAGACGTCATGTGACCCGTGTTCGGTTCTAACATCAGACGTCATGTGACCCGTGTTCGGTTCTAACATCAGACGTCATGTGACCCGTGTTCGGTTCTAACATCAGACGTCATGTGACCCCGTGGGTTCTAACATCAGACGTCATGTGACCCGTGTTCGGTTCTAACATCAGACGTCATGTGACCCGTGTTCGGTTCTAACATCAGGACGCCATGTGACCCGTGTGTTCTAACATCAGACGTCATGTGACCCGTGTTCGGTTCTAACATCAGACGTCATGTGACCCGTGTTCGGTTCTAACATCAGACGTCATGTGACCCGTGTTCGGTTCTAACATCAGACGTCATGTGACCCGTGTTCGGTTCTAACATCAGACGTCATGTGACCCGTGTTCGGTTCTAACATCAGACGTCATGTGACCCGTGTTCGGTTCTAACATCAGACGTCATGTGACCCGTGTTCGGTTCTAACATCAGACGTCATGTGACCCGTGTTCGGTTCTAACATCAGACGTCATGTGACCCGTGTTCGGTTCTAACATCAGACGTCATGTGACCCGTGTTCGGTTCTAACATCAGACGTCATGTGACCCGTGTTCGGTTCTAACAGCGTAGACATGTGACCCGTGTTCGGTTCTAACATCAGACGTCATGTGACCCGTGTTCGGTTCTAACATCAGACGTCATGTGACCCGTGTTCGGTTCTAACATCAGACGTCATGTGACCCGTGTTCGGTTCTAACATCAGACGTCATGTGACCCGTGTTCGGTTCTAACATCAGACGTCATGTGACCCGTGTTCGGTTCTAACATCAGACGTCATGTGACCCGTGTTCGGCTCTAACATCAGACGTCATGTGACCGTGTTGGGTTCTAACATCAGACGTCATGTGACCCGTGTTCGGTTCTAACATCAGACGTCATGTGACCCGTGTTCGGTTCTAACATCAGACGTCATGTGACCCGTGTTCGGTTCTAACATCAGACGTCATGTGACCCGTGTTCGGTTCTAACATCAGACGTCATGTGACCCGTGTTCGGTTCTAACATCAGACGTCATGTGACCCGTGTTCGGTTCTAACATCAGACGTCATGTGACCCGTGTTCGGTTCTAACATCAGACGTCATGTGACCCGTGTTCTAACATCAGACGTCATGTGACTGCTCTAACATCAGACGTCATGTGACCCGTGTTCGGTTCTAACATCAGACGTCATGTGACCCGTGTTCGGTTCTAACATCAGACGTCATGTGACCCGTGTTCGGTTCTAACATCAGACGTCATGTGACCCGTGTTCGGTTCTAACATCAGACGTCATGTGACCCGTGTTCGGTTCTAACATCAGACGTCATGTGACCCGTGTTCGGTTCTAACATCAGACGTCATGTGACCCGTGTTCGGTTCTAACATCAGACGTCATGTGACCCGTGTTCGGTTCTAACATCAGACGTCATGTGACCCGTGTTCGGTTCTAACATCAGACGTCATGTGACCCGTGTTCGGTTCTAACATCAGACGTCATGTGACCCGTGTTCGGTTCTAACATCAGACGTCATGTGACCCGTGTTCGGTTCTAACATCAGACGTCATGTGACCCGTGTTCGGTTCTAACATCAGACGACATGTGACCCGTGTTCCGTTCTAACATCAGACGTCATGTGACCCGTGTTCGGTTCTAACATCAGACGTCATGTGACCCGTGTTCGGTTCTAACATCAGACGTCATGTGACCCGTGTTCGGTTCTAACATCAGACGACGCCATGTGACCCGTGTTCGGTTCTAACATCAGACGTCATGTGACCCGTGTTCGGTTCTAACATCAGACGTCATGTGACCCGTGTTCGGTTTCTAACATCAGACGTCATGTGACCCGTGTTCGGTTCTAACATCAGACGTCATGTGACCCGTGTTCGGTTCTAACATCAGACGTCATGTGACCCGTGTTCGGTTCTAACATCAGACGTCATGTGACCCGTGTTCGGTTCTAACATCAGACGTCATGTGACCCGTGTTCGGTTCTAACATCAGACGTCATGTGACCCGTGTTCGGTTCTAACATCAGACGTCATGTGACCCGTGTTCGGTTCTAACATCAGACGTCATGTGACCCGTGTTCGGTTCTAACATCAGACGTCATGTGACCCGTGTTCGGTTCTAACATCAGGCGACGTCATGTGACCCGTGTTCGGTTCTAACATCAGACGTCATGTGACCCGTGTTCGGTTCTAACATCAGACGTCATGTGACCCGTGTTCGGGTTCTAACATCAGACGTCATGTGACCCGTGTTCGGGTTCTAACATCAGACGTCATGTGACCCGTGTTCGGTTCTAACATCAGACGTCATGTGACCCGTGTTCGGTTCTAACATCAGACGTCATGTGACCCGTGTTCGGTTCTAACATCAGACGTCATGTGACCCGTGTTCGGTTCTAACATCAGACGTCATGTGACCCGTGTTCGGTTCTAACATCAGACGTCATGTGACCCGTGTTCGGTTCTAACATCAGACGTCATGTGACCCGTGTTCGGTTCTAACATCAGACGTCATGTGACTCGTGTTCGGTTCTAACATCAGACGTCATGTGACTCGTGTTCGGTTCTAACATCAGACGTCATGTGACCCGTGTTCGGTTCTAACATCAGACGACATGTGACCCGTGTTCGGTTCTAACATCAGACGTCATGTGACTCGTGTTCGGTTCTAACATCAGACGTCATGTGACCCGTGTTCGGTTCTAACATCAGACGACATGTGACCCGTGTTCGGTTCTAACATCAGACACGACTCACTTCTGTTGTTCGTGACTCGCTGGCCTCCTGCTCAGCCTCCGCCTCCGACCCTGCAGGAGACACTGATCCCGAGCATCTGCTGACAAGCCAGTCTTCAGTCTTTGGCCGAAGAACCCCGGCTGCCGAGAAACCCGATCCCTGGCAGGGTCTCAACAATGGCTTCCTGCCGTCCGGCCCACACGGCTAAGTACTCTTAATTAAAGAGGTGAACTTGTGAAGGAACTGGAACAATGGCGTCAGTGTGTTGCGACGAGAGACATGTGAGCCGCGAGAACCTGAGCTCGTGAAGAAGATGTTCTGGAGCGACTCGCAGAAGAAGAGGATTCACAAAGTGCTCCTCGAGAGAGTGAAACCAGAGAAGATCCATTTCATTATTCTCGCCGCTCATCAATATTCATGAGGACACTGTTGCCAGAGACATCTGGATTGGCCGGTGGGGTTGCCGGTCCAACGCCAGACACATTTGAATTGTAAATGAAGAGACGTTATGAAAGATTCTTCTCAGTCGTCTCAGGCCGAGAGCTGCTTCAGAACCAGCTTCATCCATCCTGTAGAAGAAGAACCTGCAGCTCAAACACACAGAAACATGAAGATATTCTGAGATTTATCTTTTCTGTTCGACTCGATTCAAGTGTCGATGAATCACTTCTGATCTGAAGACACTTTATTAACTTCATGAAACTGAGTGACTGTCCTTCACACAGGCAGAAACCTACAGCAGAACCAGACTGAACGATCTCCTGCTGTGACCGGCTGGAAGGAGAAGAGAGAAGAAGAAGGAGAGAGGGAGGAGGGAGGGAGGAGGGAGGAAGGAGAGAGGAAGAAGAGAGGGAGGAGGGGAGGAAGAGAGAGGGAGGAAGAGAGAGGGAGGAGAGAGGAAGGGAGGAAGAAGAGGGAGGAGGAGAGGAGGAGGAGAGAGGAAGAAGAGGAGGGAGGAGAGAGGAAGGAGAGAGAGGAGAAGAGAGGGAGGAGGAGAGGAAGGAGAGAGGAAGAAGAGAGGGAGGAGAGAGGAAGAGGAGAGGGAGAAGAGAGGGAGGAGAGAGGGAGAAGAGAGGGAGAAGAGAGGAAGAAGAGAGGGAGGAAGGAGAGAGGAAGAAGAGAGGGAGGAGAGAGGAAGGAGAGAGGAAGAAGAGAGGGAGGAGAGAGGAAGGAGAGAGGGAGGAGGGAGGAAGGAGAGAGGAAGAAGAGAGGGAGGAGAGAGGAAGGAGAGAGGAAGAAGAGAGGGAGGAGAGAGGAAGGAGAGAGGAAGAAGAGAGGGAGGAGAGAGGAAGGAGAGAGGAAGAAGATGAGGGAGGAGACGAGGAAGGGAGAGAGGAAGAAGAGAGGGAGGAGGGAGGGAAGAGAGAATAAGAAGAGAGGAAGAAGAGAGGGAGGAGAGAGGGACGTCATCACGACCACGTTGTCCTCGGTACCACGGGTCGGTACCACGGGTCGGTACCACGGGTCGGTACCACGGTCGGTACCACGGGTCGGTACCACGGGTCGGTACCATGGGTCGGTACCACGGGTCGGTACCACGGGTCGGTACCATGGGTCGGTACCACGGGTCGGTACCAGGGGTCGGTACCACAGGTCGGTACCGCAGGTCGGTTCTGGGTCGAACCCACAAGCGTTCGGTCACAGGCGTAATCGATATTTTATGGTTATTTATGAGAAGAAACGACGGGGAAACAGATTCTTTCCAACATTCATTCCAATAATGAAAGCATGTTTATGGTTCGCATTAATCTGCTGATGTTGCTCGTGAGTCTCTTCCCTGAAGACACCATTAAAGTTTTATCTCCTCCTTCTTGAAAGATCCTCCATAATTGCATCAGATACGCAGGAAGCCTCGAATCCCTCGAAGGCTTCTTTGTATTTAAGCAACAACAAGTGGATCCACAAACACACGACTCGTGTCTGGAGATCTTTCCTCTAACCTGCTGCTCATCAATAGACCTGATCCTGTTATTGATCCTAGGATCGCTTCAACGATGGATCAGGTCGGCATCAGGTCCAGTTCCACGAGTTCCAATGAGAAACATCTATGATGTCAGAAGTTTGTTAAAGAGTCCAGAACCTCCGTGACCAGGAGCGTCTGCAGTGTCTCCTGTGAACAGATCCTGCTCTTCATCCTGTCGTCAATAATCTCTGCAGATTCTAAACCATCTGCTTTCATTCTTGGATTCTGTTCCGACGACACAAACATTGTGTTAACGACGACAACAGTGTGTGATTCAACACCAGCTTCAGTGTCAACACAACCTTCCTGGACCAGGTTCTCCAGGGACGAGGCTTGTTAACCTGAAGTCGCTTGAATCGACGTCCAGAGGAAATCACCATGACAACGGCTCATGTGCGATGAAGTGAGTCTGTGGACTGTTGTGTTACCACTTCTGAACACTTTAACCAAGAGTTTGATTCTGGATTCACTGGAGAGAGAAAAACATCTTCTAGTGGTTCTTAGTTTCAGCTCTCGCTCTTACCCTGGCTAGATGGGAAGACGCTGCTCATACGTGATGAATCGTCAGACATAACATGAAGAGACTTGTTTATTTATATTTATTTATATTATTCTTTTATTTTCAAAAACATTCCTAGATCTTCGAATCACTATGAAGCAATATCGTCTTTATCTTTACGTGTTTAACGTATTAGTGTAGTTTTGTTTTGGTGACAGTGAACTGAAGATATTCTTTTATTTCATTTTATCAACTTATTGTTAGTTTTTGTTTTTTCTTCTTTCTGTTTTCATGAGTGTCTCTTTGGAACAACGTAGCATGTTAGCTTCTCGTCTCTGAACAACGTAGCATGTTAGCTTCTCGTCTCTGAACAACGTAGCATGTTAGCTTCTCGTCTCTGAACAACGTAGCATGTTAGCTTCTCGTCTCTGAACAACGTAGCATGTTATGTTCTCTGAACAACGTAGCATGTTAGCTTCTCGTCTCTGAACAACGTAGCATGTTAGCTTCTCGTCTCTGAACAACGTAGCATGTTAGCTTCTCGTCTCTGAACAACGTAGCATGTTAGCTTCTCGTCTCTGAACAACGTAGCATGTTAGCTTCTCGTCTCTGAACAACGTAGCATGTTAGCTTCTCGTCTCTGAACAACGTAGCATGTTAGCTTCTCGTCTCTGAACAACGTAGCATGTTAGCTTCTCGTCTCTGAACAACGTAGCATGTTAGCTTCTCGTCTCTGAACAACGTAGCATGTTAGCATGTTAGCTTCTCGTCTCTGAACAACGTAGCATGTTAGCTTCTCGTCTCTGAACAACGTAGCATGTTAGCTTCTCGTCTCTGAACAACGTAGCATGTTAGCTTCTCGTCTCTGAACAAGCATGTAGCATGTTAGCTTCTCGTCTCTGAACAACGTAGCATGTTAGCTTCTCGTCTCTGAACAACGTAGCATGTTAGCTTCTCGTCTCTGAACAACGTAGCATGTTAGCTTCTCGTCTCTGAACACGCCAGATGTCAACTGAACTTTTACTTCACAAATAAAGGAACCAAAATCTACTGAAACAGAAACATGTGTCGATGAGACGAAGGTTTGTATCTCATGTTAATAAAACACCTTATTATCTGTTTAATGAAATAATAGATGAAGTTAAAACATCATCCTTCGAACTGATCAGTGATAAAACAAGTTCATTAAATGTAGTCGTTGAGACATTAAACACTTTATAAATCGAAGAGTTGCTGCATAGAACATGTGAGAATCATGTGAACATCATGTTGATGAAGAACATGTGAGAATCATGTGAACATCATGTTGATGAAGAACATGTGAGAATCATGTGAACATCATGTTGATGAAGAACATGTGAGAATCATGAGAACATCATGTTGATGAAGAACATGTGAGAATCATGAGAACATCATGTTGATGAAGAACATGTGAGAATCATGTGAACATCATGTTGATGAAGAACATGTGAGAATCATGTGAACATCATGTTGATGAAGAACATGTGAGAATCATGTGAACATCATGTTGATGAAGAACATGTGAGAATCATGTGAACATCATGTTGATGAAGAACATGTGAGAATCATGTGAACATCATGTTGATGAAGAACATGTGAGAATCATGTGAACATCATGTTGATGAAGAACATGTGAGAATCATGTGAACATCATGTTGATGAAGAACATGTGAGAATCATGTGAACATCATGTTGATGAAGAACATGTGAGAATCATGTGAACATCATGTTGATGAAGAACATGTGAGAATCATGTGAACATCATGTTGATGAAGAACATGTGAGAATCATGTGAACATCATGTTGATGAAGAACATGTGAGAATCATGTGAACATCATGTTGATGAAGAACATGTGAGAATCATGTGAACATCATGTTGATGAAGAACATGTGAGAATCATGTGAACATCATGTTGATGAAGAACATGTGAGAATCATGTGAACATCATGTTGATGAAGAACATGTGAGAATCATGTGAACATCATGTTGATGAAGAACATGTGAGAATCATGTGAACATCATGTTGATGAAGAACATGTGAGAATCATGTGAACATCATGTTGATGAAGAACATGTGAGAATCATGTGAACATCATGTTGATGAAGAACATGTGAGAATCATGTGAACATCATGTTGATGAAGAACATGTGAGAATCATGTGAACATCATGTTGATGAAGAACATGTGAGAATCATGTGAACATCATGTTGATGAAGAACATGTGAGAATCATGTGAACATCATGTTGATGAAGAACATGTGAGAATCATGTGAACATCATGTTGATGAAGAACATGTGAGAATCATGTGAACATCATGTTGATGAAGAACATGTGAGAATCATGTGAACATCATGTTGATGAAGAACATGTGAGAATCATGTGAACATCATGTTGATGAAGAACATGTGAGAATCATGTGAACATCATGTTGATGAAGAACATGTGAGAATCATGTGAACATCATGTTGATGAAGAACATGTGAGAATCATGTGAACATCATGTTGATGAAGAACATGTGAGAATCATGTGAACATCATGTTGATGAAGAACATGTGAGAATCATGTGAACATCATGTTGATGAAGAACATGTGAGAATCATGTGAACATCATGTTGATGAAAACATGTGAGAATCATTGAACTCATCTTTACCTGATGAATAACATGTGAGAATATCACTTTGAACATCATGTTGATGAAGAACATGTGAGAATCATGTGAACATCATGTTGATGAAGAACATGTAGAATCATGTGAACATCATGTGAGACCAGAACATTTGAACCATTACTTTACCATTACTTTACCATAACATCATTACTTTACCATGAACATTACTTTACTGTTACTTTACCATTACTTTACACATAACTGTTACCATTACTTTACTATTACTTTACCATAACTTTACTATTACTTTACCATTACTTTACCATTACTTTACCATAACTTTACTATTACTTTACCATTACTTTACCATTACTTTACCATACTTTACTATTACTTTACCATTACTTTACCATTACTTTACCATTACTTTACTTTACCATTCCTTTACCATTACTTTACCATTACTTTACCATTACTTTACCATAACTTTACTATTACTTTACCATTACTTTACCATTACTTTACCATTACTTTACCATAACTTTACTATTACTTTACCATTACTTTACCATTACTTTACTATTACTTTACCAAACTTTACTATTACTTTACCTATTACTTTACCATTACTTTACCATTACTTTACCATTACTTTACCATTACTTTACCATTACTTTACCATTACTTTACCATTACTTTACTATTACTTTACCATTACTTTACTATTACTTTACCATTACTTTACCATTACTTTACTATTACTTTACTATTACTTTACCATTACTTTACCATTACTTTACCATTACTTTACCATTACTTTACCATTACTTTACCATTACTTTACCATTACTTTACCATTACTTTACTATTGCTTTACCATTACTTTATTTACCATAACTTTACTTTACCTTTACCATTACTTTACCATTACTTTACCAAACTTTACTATTACTTTACCATTACTTTTACCATTACTTTACCATACTTTACCATTACTTTACCATTACTTTACCATTACTTTACCACTTTACTATTACATTACTTTTTAACTTTACTATTACTTTACCATTACTTTACCATTACTTTACCATTACTTTACCATTACTTTACCATTACTTTACCATTACTTTACCATTACTTTACCATTACTTTACCATTACTTTACCATTACTTTACCATTACTTTACCATTACTTTACCATTACTTTACCATTACTTTACCATTACTTTACCATTACTTTACCTATTACTTTACCATTACTTTACCATTACTTTACCATTACTTTACCATTACTTTTACCCATTACTTTACTATTACTTTACCATTACTTTACCATTACTTTACCATAACTTTACTATTACTTTACCATTACTTTACCATTACTTTACCATTACCATTACTTTACCATTACTTTACCATTACTTTACCATTATTACTTTACTATTACTTACCATTACTTTACCAATTTACCATTACTTTACCATTACTTTACCATTACTTTACCATTACTTTACCATTACTTTTAACCATTACTTTACCATTACTTTACCATTACTTTACTATTACTTTTATTACTTTACCATTACTTTACCATTACTTTACCATAACTTTACTATTACTTTACCATTACTTTACCATTACTTTACCATAACTTTACCATTACTTTACTATTACTTTACCATTACTTTACCATTACTTTACCATAACTTTACTATTACTTTACCATTACTTTACCATTACTTTACCATTACTTTACCATTACTTTACCATTACTTTACCATTACTTTACCATTACTTTACCATTACTTTACCATTACTTTACCATAACTTACTATTACTTTACCATTACTTTACCATTACTTTACCATTACTTTATTACTTTACCATTACTTTACCATTACTTTACCATTACTTTACCATTACTTTACCATTACTTTACCATTACTTTACCATAACTTTACCCTTACTTTACTATTACTTTATCATTACTTTACCATTACTTTACCATTACTTACTTTCCATAACTTTACTATTACTTTACCATTACTTTACCATTACTTTACCATAACTCTTTACTATTACTTTACCATTACCCTTTACCATTACTTTACCATTACTTTACCATTACTTACCATTACTTTACCATTACTTTACCATTACTTTACCATTACTTTACCAATTACTTTACTTTACCATTACTTTACCATTACTTTACCATTACTTTACCATTACTTTACCATTACTTTTACCATTACTTTACCATTACTTTACCATTACTTTGCCATTGCTTCTTACTTTACCATTACTTTACCTTTACCATTACTTTACCATTACTTTACCATTTACTATTACTTTTACCATTACTTTACCATTACTTTACCATTACTTTACCATTACTTACTATTGCTTTACTTTACTTTACCATTACTTTACTTTACCATTACTTTACCATTACTTTACCATTACTTTACCATAACTTTACCTACTATTACTTTACCATTACTTTCCATTACTTTTACTTTACCATTACTTTACCATTACTTTACCATTACTTTACCATTACTTTACCATTACTTTACCATTACTTTACCATTACTTTACCATTACTTTACCATTA
>JACEEU010000744.1:50760543-50785543 GCA_016630915.1 Callionymus lyra
TCGAGTTCAACTGAACTTATGTTTTCATGTTCATGATCCTTCGCAGGGTCGCGGGCCGGAGTCTGTCCCAGTATCACAGGGCGAGAGGCAGGGGACACCCTGGACAGGACCAGTCTGTCTCTAGACACACAAAGACACGCAACATTCACACACACACACCTACAGACATGATCTCCATTAAACCTCTGTGTGTTTTTGGACTGTGGGAGGAAACCAGAGTTCCCGGAGTAAACCTGGTCGTCTGTGAGAGTTTTCTTGTGGAAGATCAAGAGAATCGTCTGAGATCTCGTCTCCTCCAGAAACGATGGAAGATTCACAGATAATTCTCAGTCAAAAGTGTTCGGCGTAAAAGTTGGTCCAGGCCAGAAGATGATTGACACCTGAGCAAGAACGACGTGTTCCTGAGCCAGAGTTCCATCTGAACCTCCCGCTGAAGTCTCTTCTTCTGGTGTGGTCTGTTAGCCAGTCGTCGTCTCAGCTGTTTCCCATCCAGAGCCGTGTCCACATGATCAATGGCAAGTTGACCCTTGACCCCCGGCTGCGCTGGCATGGCGACCGATCATCTGGAGGAGACATCAGGAGTTCTGGACCAGGACATGACGGCGGTTCCTGCCAAGCCACCAGAGCTCACTTCCTCCGCAGAAGTTTCCGAGTCCGTCACGGATGATGCACGAGACTCTGAGTCGAAGGTTTATCTTCATCGTGTCAAACCTTCACGACCATCACGTCTGACGGGATAACAATCGTCTGATGTTCTCCAGGCTGTGGTTTCAAATAAGGCACGAGTTCCACAGGAATGAAGACTAATGACAGGAAGTCCTGATCTGGCCTCGAGTCTCGCTCTCGGCCAACGAGCCTCGCGGTGAAGACTCTGGTGTTGGAAGCTCGTCTTGTTTTCTCGCCTCAAATCGTTTTTCTTCTCAACAACCCGCCCCCCCCCCTTTCTCCGACATTTTCCCCCCCCCCCCCCCCCCCCCAAAATTATTTTAAAACAGGGGAGGGGGGGGGGGGGGGGGGGGAACCCGGGTGTTTTTTTTTTTTTTTTTTTTCCCCCTCCTTTTTTTTCCCCCCCCCCCCGTGTGGGGTGTGTTTCTGCTCCCCCCCCTTTTTTTTTTTTTTTTTTTTTTTTTTTTTTTTTTTTTTTTTTTTTTTTTTTTTTTTTTTTTGTTTTTTGGGGTTTAGTCACATCTATGAGTCGTACACGGTCTCTGAGTCGGGGTGACATTTATGACGCCTTTACATCTATGAGTTACATCTATGAGTTAGCATCTAAGAGCTACATCTATGAGATTACAGTCTATGATTTACAGTTTCTTTGGAAGTTCCACAGTCTATGAGTTACATCTATGAGTTCACATCTATGAGTTACATCTATGAGTTACATCTATGAGTTACATCTATGAGTTACATCTATGAGTTACATCTATGAGTTACATCTATGAGTTACATCTATGAGTTACATCTATGAGTTACATCTATGAGTTACATCTATGAGTTACATCTATGAGTTACATCTATGAGTTACATCTATGAGTTACATCTATGAGTTATCATCTATGAGTTACATCTATGAGTTACATCTATGAGTTAGTTACATCTGAGTTACATCTATCTTGAGTTACATCTATGAGTTACATCTATGAGTTACATCTATGAGTTACATCTATTTACATCTACATCTTGAGTTACATCTATGAGTTACATCTATGAGTTACATCTATGAGTTACATCTATGAGTTACATCTATGAGTTAGAGTTACATCTATGAGTTACATCTATGAGTTACATCTATGAGTTACATCTATGAGTTACATCTATGAGTTACATCTATGAGTTACATCTATGAGTTACATCTATGAGTTACATCTATGAGTTAGTTACATGAGTTACATCTATGAGTTACATCTATGAGTTACATCTATGAGTTACATCTATGAGTTACATCTATGAGTTACATCTATGAGTTACATCTATGAGTTACATCTATGAGTTACATCTATGAGTTACATCTATGAGTTACATCTATGAGTTACATCTATGAGTTACATCTATGAGTTACATCTATGAGTTACATCTATGAGTTACATCTATGAGTTACATCTATGAGTTACATCTATGAGTTACATCTATGAGTTACATCTATGAGTTACATCTATGAGTTACATCTATGAGTTACATCTATGAGTTACATCTATGAGTTACATCTATGAGTTACATCTATGAGTTCACTACAGTTACATCTATGAGTTACATCTATGAGTTACATCTATGAGTTACATCTATGAGTTACATCTATGAGTTACATCTATGAGTTACATCTATGAGTTACATCTATGAGTTACATCTATGAGTTACATCTATGAGTTACATCTATGAGTTACATCTATGAGTTACATCTGTGAGTTACATCTATGAGTTACATCTATGAGTTACATCTATGAGTTACATCTATGAGTTACATCTATGAGTTACATCTATGAGTTACATCTATGAGTTACATCTATGAGTTACATCTATGAGTTACATCTATGAGTTACATCTATGAGTTACATCTATGAGTTACATCTATGAGTTACATCTATGAGTTACATCTATTGAGTTACATCTATGAGTTACATCTATGAGTTACATCTATGAGTTACATCTATGAGTTACATCTATGAGTTACATCTATGAGTTACATCTATGAGTTACATCTATGAGTTACATCTATGAGTTACATCTATGAGTTACATCTATGAGTTACATCTATGAGTTACATCTATGAGTTACATCTATGAGTTACATCTATGAGTTACATCTATGAGTTACATCTATGAGTTACATCTATGAGTTACATCTATGAGTTACATCTATGAGTTACATCTATGAGTTACATCTATGAGTTACATCTATGAGTTACATCTATGAGTTACATCTATGAGTTACATCTATGAGTTACATCTATGAGTTACATCTATGAGTTACATCTATGATTTACTTCTATGTTGTTTCTTTTATTTTTACTTTTTTTTATTTTATAAAGTTAATAATGTGAGGGAGAAATCTATGTGTTACATCATGTGATCATGTGATCATGTAATTAGATCGTGTGATCTATGTGAATCGTGTGGTTACATCTGGTCATGTGACATCATGTGATCATGTGATCATGTGATCATGTGATCGTGTGGTCATGTGATTGTGTGGTCATCTGGTCATGTGATCATGTGATCATGTGATCATGTGATCATGTGATCATGTGATCACGTGATCAGATCTGCACCAGGATGACGAGCAGGATGGAAACATATAAACCACATGAACATCTGAAGAGTCAGTGATGAGGAACAGATTGTTATTATCATGTGATAAAGATCGAGGTCCAGAAGTCTTCAGTGAAGACATTTGAATAATAATCACATGATCTGCAGACAATCAAGGAAACACTTTCATGACGATCAGACGTTGATTCAAGTGTTGACTGTGATTGAGTTAAAAACATGTTTTAAACAACATCTAGTAGAAGATTCTGCACACATATGTTGATGAACCTTCAGAAGCACATGATCAATATTACTCTGTTGACTCTGATGACTCTGTTGACTCGACTCAATCATTTGACTCAAGGATCTTTTCATGACTTTACTCTTTGCTCTTTTTCCTGCTGTTCTTCCACTTGTTCATCCTCCTGTTCTTCCTCTTCTTAGATTAGATCAACTTTATTAATCCTCTTGAGATCTTCAGGAGATTATTTTTCAGTTCAGAAGATAGTTTCATTCAGAACAAAATCAAGAACATCTTCCTGCTCTTCTTTCTCTACTTCCTGCTCTTCCTCCTCTTCTTCCTGCTCTTCTTTCTCTTCTTCCTGCTCTTCTTTCTCTTCTTCCTACTCTTCTTTCTCTTCTTCCTGCTCTTCTTTCTCTTCTTCCTACTCTTCTTTCTCTTCTTCCTGCTCTTCTTTCTCTACTTCCTGCTCTTCTTTCTCTTCTTCCTACTCTTCTTTCTCTTCTTCCTACTCTTCTTTCTCTTCTTCCTGCTCTTCTTTCTCTTCTTCCTGCTCTTCCTTTCTCCACTTCCTGCTCTTCTTTCTCTTCTTCCTACTCTTCTTTCTCTTCTTCCTGCTCTTCTTTCTCTTCTTCCTACTCTTCTTTCTCTTCTTCCTACTCTTCTTTCTCTTCTTCCTGCTCTTATTTCTCTTCTTCCTACTCTTCTTTCTCTTCTTCCTACTCTTCTTTCTCTTCTTCCTGCTCTTCTTTCTCTACTTCCTGCTCTTCTTTCTCTTCTTCCTGCTCTTCTTTCTCTACTACCTGCCCTTCTTTCTCTTCTTCCTGCTCTTCTTTCTCTACTTCCTGCTCTTCTTTCTCTTCTTCCTGCTCTTCTTTCTCTCTTCCTGCCTTTTCTCTTCTTCCTGTTCTTCTTTCTCTACTTCCTGCTCTTCTTTCTCTTCTTCCTGCTCTTCTTTCTCTTCTTCCTACTCTTCTTCTTTCTCTTCTTCCTGCTCTTCTTTCTCTACTTCCTGCTCTTCTTTCTCTTCTTCCTGCTCTTCTTTCTCTACTTCCTGCTCTTCTTTCTCTTCTTCCTGCTCTTCTTTCTCTACTTCCTGCTCTTCTTTCTCTACTTCCTGCCCTTCCTCTTTCTTCTTCTTCCTGCTCTTCTTTCTCTTCTTCCTGCTCTTCTTTCTCTACTTCCTGCTCTTCTTTAACTTCTTCCTGCTCTTCTTTCTCTTCTTCCTGCTCTTCTTTCTCTACTTCCTGCTCTTCTTTCTCTACTTCCTGCTCTTCCTCCTCTTCTTCCTGCTCTTCTTTCTCTACTTCCTGCTCTTCTTTCTCTTCTTCCTGCTTTTCTTTCTCTATGTTCTGCTCTTCTTTCTCTATTCCT
This sequence comes from Callionymus lyra, assembly GCA_016630915.1. Taxonomy (NCBI): domain Eukaryota; kingdom Metazoa; phylum Chordata; class Actinopteri; order Syngnathiformes; family Callionymidae; genus Callionymus; species Callionymus lyra. The sequence continues at coordinate 50,765,404 of JACEEU010000744.1, forward strand.
GCTCGTTCTCTCTTCTTCCTGCTCTTCTTTCTCTACTTCCTGCTCTTCTTTCTCTTCTTCCTGTTTTTTCTTTCTAGGTTCTGCTCTTCTTTCTCTTCTTCCTGCTCTTATTTCTCTTCTTCCTGCTTTTCTTTCTCTTCTTCCTGCTCTTCTTTCTCTACTTCCTGCTCGTCCTCCTCTTCTTCCTGCTCTTCTTTCTCTTCTTCCTGCTCTTCTTTCTCTTCTTCCTGCTCTTCTTTCTCTACTTCCTGCTCTTCTTTAACTTCTTCCTGCTCTTCTTTCTCTTCTTCCTGCTCTTCTTTCTCTACTTTCTGCTCTTCCTCCTCTTCTTCCTGCTCTTCTTTCCTACTTCCTGCTCTTATTTCTCTTCTTCCTGCTTTTCTTTCTCTACGTTCTGCTCTTCCTTCTCTACTTCCTGCTCTTCTTTCTCTTCTTCCTGCTCTTCTTTCTCTACTTCCTGCTCTTCTTTCTCTTCTTCCTGCTCTTCTTTCTCTACTTTCTGCTCGTCCTCCTCTTCTTCCTGCTCTTCTTTCTCTACTTCATGCTCTTCTTCTTCCTCTTCTTCCTCCTTCTCTTCTTCCTGCTCTTCCTCCTCTTCTCCCTGCTCTTCTTTCTCTTCTTCCTGCTCTTCTTTCTCTTCTTCCTGCTCTTCTTTCTCTTCTTCCTGCTCTTCTTTCTCTTCTTCCTGCTCTTCTTTAACTTCTTCCTGCTCTTCTTTCTCTTCTTCCTGCCTCTTCTTTCTCTACTTTCTGCTCGTCCTCCTCTTCTTCCTGCTCTTCTTTCTCTTCTTCATGCTCTTCTTTCTTCTCTCTTTCTTCCTTCCCTTCTCTTCTTCCTGCTCTTCCTCCTCTTCTCCCTGCTCTTCTTTCTCTTCTTCCTGCTCTTCTTTCTCTTCTTCCTGCTCTTCTTTCTCTTCTTCCTGCTCTTCCTCTTCCTCTTCTTCCTGCTCTTCCTCCTCTTCTTCCTCCTCTTCTCCCTGCTCATCTTCCTCCTCCTCCTCATGATCCAGATGATTATGACCGCCTGACTAATAAAAGGGTAGAAGAGTCAGACATGTTTCCTGACGTTCAGCTACATTAGCACGAGCTGCTAACAAAGAGATAAGATTCTGATTGGACGACGAGTCACACTTGAGTCACATGTGATGTTTCCTCTTGAGTTGAACATCAGCAGCAGCAGCTCTGCGTCTGGAGGAACCAGCAGGTGGCGCTGATGAACAACATGCTAAAATATCATAGAAAAGAATTGTCATCATTTATAGATAAGAATTTTCATTTGAAATAAAGTTACTTTGAAAACTTTTATTGTTACATTTACATTATATTTTCACATCTTAAGTTGTTTACAGTAAATAAGAAAAGTTTGTCATGAACTCTCGACTGACAGCTGTCAATCACACACGTCATACGCTGTGACACGTGACGGACAGATCGACGCGAAGAGAGTAAGAAAGAATGACAAGCGTTGACCTTGTGCTGCTCATCCCTCGTTTCTCATCCCTCGTTCCACTCATTAGAACCTTCACATCTGGTTCTTCACGCGAGGACCACGTGTTGTGAGTCTGGCGGCGACGATGACATCATCAGCCGGTGACGATGACATCATCAGCCGGCGACGATGACATCATCAGCCGGTGACGATGACATCATCAGCCGGGCGACGATGACATCATCAGCCGGCGACGATGACATCATCAGCCGGGCGACGATGACATCATCAGCCGGGCGACGATGACATCATCAGCCGGGCGACGATGACATCATCAGCCGGGCGGACGATGACATCATCAGCCGGGCGACGATGACATCATCAGCCGGGCGACGATGACATCATCAGCCGGGCGGCGATGACATCATCAGCCGGGCGACGATGACATCATCAGCCGGGCGACGATGACATCATCAGCCGGGCGACGATGACATCATCAGCCGGGCGACGATGACATCATCAGCCGGGCGACGATGACATCATCAGCCAGGCGACGATGACATCATCAGCCGGGCGACGATGACATCATCAGCCGGGCGACGATGACATCATCAGCCGGGCGACGATGACATCATCAGCCGGCGACGATGACATCATCAGCCGGCGACGATGACATCATCAGCCGGGCGACGATGACATCATCAGCCGGGCGACGATGACATCATCAGCCGGGCGACGATGACATCATCAGCCGGGCGACGATGACATCATCAGCCGGGCGACGATGACATCATCAGCCGGGCGACGATGACATCATCAGCCGGGCGACGATGACATCATCAGCCGGGCGACGATGACATCATCAGCCGGCGACGATGACATCATCAGCCGGGCGACGATGACATCATCAGCCGGGCGACGATGACATCATCAGCCGGGCGACGATGACATCATCAGCCGGGCGACGATGACATCATCAGCCGGGCGACGATGACATCATCAGCCGGGCGACGATGACATCATCAGCCGGGCGACGATGACATCATCAGCCGGGCGACGATGACATCATCAGCCGGGCGACGATGACATCATCAGCCGGGCGACGATGACATCATCAGCCGGGCGACGATGACATCATCAGCCGGGCGACGATGACATCATCAGCCGGGCGACGATGACATCATCAGCCGGGCGACGATGACATCATCAGCCGGGCGACGATGACATCATCAGCCGGGCGACGATGACATCATCAGCCGGGCGACGATGACATCATCAGCCGGGCGACGATGACATCATCAGCCGGGCGACGATGACATCATCAGCCGGCGACGATGACATCATCAGCCGGGCGACGATGACATCATCAGCCGCGGCGACGATGACATCATCAGCCGGGCGACGATGACATCATCAGCCGGGCGACGATGACATCATCAGCCGGGCGACGATGACATCATCAGCCGGGCGACGATGACATCATCAGCCGGGCGACGATGACATCATCAGCCGGGCGACGATGACATCATCAGCCGGGCGACGATGACATCATCAGCCGGGCGACGATGACATCATCAGCCGGGCGACGATGACATCATCAGCCGGGCGACGATGACATCATCAACCGGGCGACGATGACATCATCAGCCGGGCGACGATGACATCATCAGCCGGGCGACGATGACATCATCAGCCGGGCGACGATGACATCATCAGCCGGGCGACGATGACATCATCAGCCGGGCGACGATGACATCATCAGCCGGCGACGATGACATCATCAGCCGGGCGACGATGACATCATCAGCCGGCGACGATAAACACTGTTGATTGGTGGAGAGAGTGTTGTTGGTCCAGCAGTGAGTCTCATTAAAGTTGTGTTCAAGCTTCAATCCCACGATCCTCGTGTCGTGAACATGTTTCCAAGAACATTTGCTGCTTTTAAGATTCATCGTCTTTTGTTTCCTTCGCAACAAACCTTCGGCCGAGAATCAAACCGACAGAATCTGAAGAACGCGATGAAAACATCAACATTTGCTGCTCGAACTCTTTGTGTCGACGACTGTGTTGAGAGTGTTTCTGCTGTCAATCAAAACGATAATGACAGTAAATATTCTCTCGACTCCAACATGAACCACAAACACACAACAGCAGTGCACGTGCATGTGCACGTTTGATGACGCGTCGTTTCATCTGTTGACGTGTCGACGACTACGGTGGCTCAGAGGATCAAAACTCATTCACTCACTAATAAACAAGTTTGTATTGTCATTATCTTAATATATATATTATTCAACTACATTATAAGTTAACAAACTATTGAAACTCATTCACTCACTAATAAACAAGTTTGTATTGTCATTATCTTAATGTATATATTATTCAACTACATTATAAGTTAACAAACTATTGAAACTCATTCACTCACTAATAAACAAGTTTGTATTGTCATTATCTTAATGTATATATTATTCAACTACATTATAAGTTAACAAACTATTGAAACTCATTCACTCACTAATAAACAAGTTTGTATTGTCATTATCTTAATATATATATTATTCAACTACATTATAAGTTAACAAACTATTGAAACTCATTCACTCACTAATAAACAAGTTTGTATTGTCATTATCTTAATATATATATTATTCAACTACATTATAAGTTAACAAACTATTGAAACTCATTCACTCACTAATAAACAAGTTTGTATTGTCATTATCTTAATATATATATTATTCAACTACATTATAAGTTAACAAACTATCGAAACTCATTCACTCACTAATAAACAAGTTTGTATTGTCATTATCTTAATGTTTATATTATTCAACTACATTATAAGTTAACAAACTATTGAAACTCATTCACTAACTAATAAACATTTAAATAAAAGTTTAAATGTTATTTACACAAATTCTTGAATCCAATTAACAAACTTGTTTTATTCCTCATGGTGTCAAAGGTCAGTGACCTCCACGGCTTCCATAAATACAGATGCAGTGATGGAGGTTGTTGATTGACCTTTGACCCTAAGACAACACAAGGGGTTAAGGGTTAAAGTCAATTTACAAACTAATAAACACATTCTCAATTAAATGGAACAAATGTACAAACTCTGATTATTTTGTCTAAAGAAGATTTAATAATATTATTATTATTATTATATTAGTATTATAATAATAATATTATAATATTAGTATAATAATATTATAATAATATTATAATAATAATAATAATATTATAATAATATTATTATAATATTATTACTATTATAATATTATTATAATATTATAATACTAATATTTTAACAATAATATTATAATACTAATAATACTAAATAATAAATAATAATAATAATAATAATAATAATAATAATATAATAATAATAATATACTATACTAATAATAATAATAATAATAATAATAATAATATAATTATAATATAATATAATAATAATAATAATAATATAATTATTATAATATAATTATTATAATATTATTATAATAATATTATAATAATATTCATCTCAAAGCGTGGAAGACAGAGTTTCCACCTCCAGACAAGCGTCTTCTTTCATTGGACGGTGACGTGATCCTGGATCTACTTCCTCCTCGAATCTAACGTCTCTGTGTTTCTGTGTTTCTTTACATTCCAGGAGCGAGTGATTGTTCAACTTGTTCATTCATTAGTTTCACTCGCCGTCACTCATCGTTAGTTCTGACAGTAACGACTGAACCTCTTAGTGAAGCTTCAGCTCACATGTTGTTTCACTTTCTTCTCCCCCTCTTTTTTCTCTCCTTTTCTCCTTTTTTCCTTTTTTCCTTCGCTCCTTCTCTCCATCCTCGTCTGCCACTGTTGTTCCTGGCATCAAAGGGCACACACACACACACACACACACACACACACACACACACACACACACACACACACACACACACACACACACACACACACACACACACACACAAACACACACACACACACACACACATGTTCATGTGGCAAACATTAATAAATATGTGTATTTAAAAAAGTTCTGACTTCATATCAATATTTTAGATTCTGAGGAGGAAGACAAAATAGAAGAAGAGAAGAAGAGGAGGGAGAGAAGGAGAGAAGAGAGAAGAGAAGGAGAAGAGAAGAAGAGGAGGGAGAGAAGGAGGAAGAGAAGAAGAGGAGGGAGAGAAGGAGGAAGAGAAGGAAGAAGAGAAGAAGAGGAGGGAGAGAAGGAAGAAGAGAAGAAGAGGAGGGAGAGAAGGAAGAAGAGAAGAAGAGAAGAAGAGGGAGAGAAGGAGGAAGAGAAGAAGAGGAGAAGAGGAGGGAGAGAAGGAGGAAGAGAAGAAGAGGAGAAGAAGAGGGAGAGAAGGAGGAAGAGAAGAAGAGGAGGGAGAGAAGAAGAGGAGGAAGAGAAGAAGAGGAGGAAGAGAAGAAGAGAAGAAGAGGGAGAGAAGGAGAAGAAGAGGAGAAGAAGGAGAGAAGGAAAGAGAAGAGAGGAAGAGAAGGAAGAGAGGGAGAGAAGAAGAAGGAGAAGGAGGAAGAGAAGGAGAAGAAAAGAGGAAATGAGGTGATGAAGATGAAGTCATTATAGTGATGTGATGAAGATGATTCTCACAAGAATCAAATGAATCTTCTTAATAAACTGAGGATGACTTTACTAAGATAAGGTAAAACTTTATTCAACTTTACTCCAGACACACATTATTTATTGGGTGTATTTACTCAAGAGTTCACTGACGGGTCACAGACGAGAAGAATGTTCTGTCAGACGTGGAACCTCATGTTATCTTCTCAGAGGGACGTGAAGCTGATAACATTGTTAAGGATGTGATCATATCTCCTCATGGACCAACATCACCTGAGAGGCTTCAACCTGCTCCGAGTCCTGGTGTCTTCAGGACTGGATCTGGTCTGGACTCACATGAAAGGAGGACCAAGACCTCAGGACCTCAGTTCAAGTCCTGAGGTCGATGATGGAGTGATTCAGGTGAAGATGAAGGAGAACATGTTGAATTATTAACATCAGAGGAGACGAGTGTCTTCTTCACAGACAAATATATCATAGATATCATATTCATACTGGACAATACTACACATATATACTTGTTACTACACTATCACAACACCAGAGTCAAGTACTGGACAATACTACACATATATACTTGTCTCACTTCAAACACCAGAGTCAAGTTTAATGGACAATACTACACACTATACTCCTCACAACACCAGAGTCAAGTACTGGACAATACTACACATATATACTTGTTACTACACTATCACAACACCAGAGTCAAGTACTGGACAATACTACATATATACTTGTTACTACACTATCACAACACCAGAGTCAAGTACTGGACAATACTACACATATATACTTGTTACTACACTATCACAACACCAGAGTCAAGTACTGGACAATACTACACATATATACTTGTTACTACACTATCACAACACCAGAGTCAAGTACTGGACAATACTACACATATATACTTGTTACTACACTATCACAACACCAGAGTCAAGTACTGGACAATACTACACATATATACTTGTTACTACACTATCACAACACCAGAGTCTAGTACTGGACAATACTACACATATATACTTGTTACTACACTATCACTGTATATTGTATCCTTGTATCATGACACGTTTCAACATGTTTTTGACCATGAACTACTTAAAAAGTACTAAAAGGCTCATAAATACTGCATCAGTCTAACAAGTACAGGTTACAGTCTGAAGCAAACAGGATTTACTGCTCCATGTGCTGCACAAACATATCAAGTTCATGCGACTCCTCGTCTGACACTGAGAGATGAGGTTGTAACGAGGCGTCGACGGACAAACGACGGGAACCGAACCCATGAGCAGAACATTCGTCTTCATGAAGCCTGAGGAGCTGCTGGTGGAACAGACGTACCTCGAGAGTCCTGCAGCGAGTCTGGAGCTGAGGCTCGTCTGGTGGAACATCTTTAGTGAAGAAGCTTCTGAGAGAAGAGGTGAGGGTCAGAGGTCACACATGTTTGTGACTCCATCATGACCTCCTCCTGTATCATCACTCCTTTATCATCACTCCTGTATCATCACTCCTGTATCATCACTCCTTTATCATCACTCCTTTATCATCACTCCTATTATCATCACTCCTTTATCATCACTCCTTTATCATCACTCCTTTATTATTACTCCCTTTATCATCACTCCTTTATCATTACTCCTTTATCATCACTCCTTTATCATCACTCTATATTATCACTTTTATTATCACTCCTTTATCATAACTCCTTTATCATCACTCCTTTATCATCACTCCTTTATCATCACTCCTTTATCATCACTCCTGTATCATCACTCCTTTATCATCACTCCTATATCATCACTTTATCATCACTCCTATATCATCACTCCTTTATCATCACTCCTTTATCATCACTCCTTTATCATCACTCCTTTATCATCACTCCTTTATCATCACTCCTTTATCATCACTCCTTTATCATCACTCCTATATCATCACTCCTTTATCATCACTCCTTTATCATCACTCCTTTATCATCACTCCTTATCTTTTATCATCACTCCTTTATCATCACTCCTTTATCATCACTCCTTTATCATCACTCCTGTATCATCACTCCTTTATCATCACTCCTTTATCATCACTCCTTTATCATCACTCCTATATCATCACTCCTATATCATCACTCCTTTATCATCACTCCTATATCATCACTCCTTTATCATCACTCCTTTATCATCACTCCTATATCATCACTCCTTTATCATCACTCCTATATCATCACTCCTTTATCATCACTCCTGTATCATCACTCCTATATCATCACTCCTTTATCATCACTCCTTTATCATCACTCCTTTATCATCACTCCTGTATCATCACTCCTATATCATCACTCCTTTATCATCACTCCTTTATCATCACTACTTTATCATCACTCCTATATCATCACTCCTGTATCATCACTCCTTTATCATCACTCCTGTATCATCACTCCTATATCTATTACTCCTTTATCATCACTCCTTTATCATCACTCCTTTATCATCACTCTATTATCATTTATATCATTACTCCTGTATCATCACTCCTATATTATCACTCCTTTATCATCACTCCTATATTATCACTCCTATATCATCACTCCTTTATCATAACTCCTGTATCATCACTCCTTTATCATTACTTTATATTATTATTATTACTCCTTTATTATCACTCCTTTATCATCACTCCTTTATCATCACTCTTTATCATCACTCCTATATCATCACTCCTTTATCATCACTCCTATATTATTACTTATCATCACTCCTTTATCATCACTCCTTTATCATCACTCCTTTATCACCTTTATATTACTCCTTTATCATTACTCCTTTATCATCACTCCTATTTTATCACTCCTATATCATCACCTTATTATACCCTTATTATCACTTTATATCTTTTTATCATCACTCCTTTATCATCACTTTATCATATTATTATTATTATTTTATCATTACTCCTTTATTTATTATTTATTTTATATTATTATTTTATCATCACTCTTTATTATTACTTTTTATTATCACTTTTATATCATCATTACTTTATATTATCACTCCTGTATTATTACTCTTATATTATCACTTTACATATTATCATCACTTTTTTATTATATTATTATTTATAATCACTCCTGTATTATTACCTTTTATATTATCACTCCTTTAACACTCCTTTATTATTACTTTTATCATTATTATTTATTATATTATCATTTTTATTATCACTATTATATCATCACTCCTATATCATCTTTATATTATCATCACTCCTGTATCATCACTCTATATCATCACTCCTATATCATCACTCCTTTATCATTACTCCTTTATCATCACTCCTTATCATCACTCCTTATCATCACTCCTGTATCATCCTTATCATCACTTCTATATCATCACTCTATATTATCATTACTTATTATTCATTACCCTTCTATATTATCATTTTATATTACTCTTATTATCATTATTACTTTATCATACTATTATCATCACTTTTATCATCACTCTTGTATCCTTATTACCTTATATCATTACTCCTTATCATCTCCTTATCATTTTATTATCATTATTTATTATTTACTCCTGTATCATCACTCCTTTATCATCACTCCTTTATCATCACTCCTATATCATTACTTTTTATCATCACTCCTATTATCATCACTCCTTATCATCACTCCTTATATCATTACTCTAATGCTATTATTACTTTTATATATTACTCTTATCATCACTCCTATATCATTACTACATTACTTTATAATCACTCCTTTATTATTACTTTATATTATACTTTATATTATTATATTATTATCATTACTTTATATTATCACTTTATATTATTACTTTATAATATTTTTTTATCATCACTCCTTTATATCACTTTTTATTATTTTATTATTATACTTTTATTATTACTACTTTATTATTACTTTATATTATTACTTTATTATTATTATTATCACTTATTATTATTACTCCTATATTATTACTTTTATTATTACTCTATATTATCCACTCTTATTATTACTATATTATTACTCCTTTATCATCACTACTTTTATTATCACTCTATTATTATTTATTATTACTTTATATTATTACTTTTATTATTACTTTTATTATTATTTATTATTATTTTTATTATTACTTATTTATTTATTACTTTATTATTACTTTATTATTTTTATTATTACTTTTTATTATTACTTTATCATCACTCCTTTATACTCATTATTTTATTATCACTCCTTTATCATCACTCCTTTATTACATTACTCCTTTATCATTACTTTTTATTATTACTCCTATATTATCATTACTTATTATTACTTTTATCATCACTCCTTTATCATCACTCCTGTATCATCACTCCTTTATCATCATTTATATTATTACTTCTTTATCATCACTCCTATATCATCACTCCTTTATCATCACTCCTGTATATCACTCCTTTATTATTACTTTATATCATCACTCCTTATCATCACTCCTTTATATCACTCCTTTATCATTACTCCTTTATCATTACTCCTTTATCATCACTCCTATATCATTACTCCTTTATCATTACTCCTTTATTACATTACTTTTATTATTATCACTCCTTTATCATTACCTTTATTATTATTACTTTTATTATTACTCTTATCATCACTCCTATATTATCACTCCTTTATCATACTTTTTATTATTACTTTTATTATTACATTTTATATTATTACTTTTTATATTATTCTTTATTATTATTATTTTATCATTACTTTATTATTACTTTTATTATCACTCTATATTATTACTCTTTATTATTACTTTATATTATTCCTTTTTATTATCTTTTATTATTATCTTTATTTATTACTTTATATTACTTTCATATCCTTTATCATGACATTATTATTATTACTATTTTTATTATTACTTTGTATCATTACTCCTGTATCATCACTCCTTTATCATCACTCCTTTATCATTACTTTATATCATCACTTTTTATTATTACTCCTATATCATTACTTATTTTATTATTATCCTATATCATCACTCCTATATCATCACTCCTTTATTATTACTCCTTTATTATTACTCTTAATATTACTTTTTATTATTACTTTTTTTATTACTCCTTTATTATATTACTTTATATTATTACTTTTATTATCACTCCTATATTATTACTCTTTAATCACTCCTTTATCATTACTCTTATTATTATTACTTTATTATTATTTTTATTATTTTTTTTATTATCACTCCTATATTATTACTCTTATCATCACTCCTTTATCATACATCTTTTATTACTCCTTTATCATACTACTTTTATTATTACTTATTATTATTATTATTATTATTATATTATCACTCCTTTATCATCACTCCTTATCATTACCTATTTATCATTTATTATTATTACCCTTCTGTATCATCACTTTTTATTATTACTTTATTACTTATGTATTATCATTACTTTTTATTATCACTCCTTTATTATTACTATTATATTATTACCTTATTATATCATTACTACTATTATCATCACTTTTATCATTATTATTATTATTTATTACTTTTTATTATTTATTTATTTTTATTACCTACTTTTTTATTATTACTCTATTATACTACATTATATCACTCCTATATTATTACTTATTATTCTTTTTATTACTTTTATTATTACTTACTTTATCATCACTCCTATATCATCACTTTATATATTACTTTTTATTTATTACTTATCATCATTACTTTATCATTACTCTATATTATTACTTTTTATTATTACTTTTATTACTTCTTTTATTATTACTCTATATCATCACTTTATATTCATTACTTTTATTATCATCACTCCTTTATTATCACTCCTATATCATTACTCTTATTATTATTATTACTTTATCATCACTTTTTTATTATTATTATTCCTTTATCATTACTTTTTATTATCACTCCCTATATTATTACTTTATCATTACTTTATCATCACTCCTATATCATCACTCCTGTATCATCACTCCTTTATCATCACTCCTATATCATCACTCCTGTATCATCACTCCTTATTATTACTTTATCATCACTCCTATATCATCACTCCTATTTATCATCACTCCTATATCATCACTTATATTATTAACTTACTATTATCATCACTCCTTTATTATTCACCTTTATTATCACTCCTTTATCATTCACCTTTATTATTACTACTCCTATATTATCATCATTTATATTCATCCTTTTATTATTACTCCTATATCATTACTTTTATATCCTTTATTATCACTCTTATTATTATCATTACCCTTATCATTATCCTACTTTATTATTACTTCTTATATTATTACTCCTTTATCATCACTCCTTTATCATCACTCCTATATCATCACTCCTGTATCATCACTCCTGTATCATTACTCCTATTATCATCACTCCTATTATTATTACTCTGTATCATTACTCCTTTATTATTACTCCTTTATTATTCCTTTATCATCACTCCTATTATCATCTTTTATTACTTACCACTACTTTATTATCACTTTTTTATTATCACTCCTTTATTATTACTTTATCATCACTCCTTTATCATCACTCCTGTATCATCACTCCTTTATTATTACTTCTTTATCATCACTCCTTTATTATCACTCCTTTATCATCACTCCTTTATCATCACTCCTTTATCATCACTCCTGTGATTATTATTTTTTTATCATCATTCCTTGTATCATTACTTTATATCATCACTCCTTGGTATCATTACTCTTATTATCATTATTACTTTAGTCATTACTCCTGTATCATTACTCCTTATTATTATTTTATCATTACTCCTTTATCATCACTCCTTTATCATCACTCCTGTATCATCACTCCTTTATCATCCCTCCTTTATCATCACTCCTTTATATCATCACTCCTATATCATCACTCCTTTATCATCACTCCTTTATCATCACTCCTGTATCATCACTCCTTTATCATCACTCCTGTATCATCACTCCTTTATCATCACTCCTTTATCATCACTCCTTTATCATCACTCCTTTATCATCACTCCTTTATCATCACTCCTATATCATCACTCCTTTATCATCACTCCTTTATCATCACTCCTATATCATCACTCCTGTATCATCACTCCTATATTATCACTCCTATATCATCACTCCTTTATCATCACTCCTTTATCATCACTCCTGGATCATCACTCCTGTATCATCACTCCTGTATCATCACTCCTTTATCATCACTCCTTTATCATCACTCCTATATCATCACTCCTGGATCATCACTCCTGTATCATCACTCCTATATTATCACTCCTATATCATCACTCCTTTATCATCACTCCTATATCATCACTCCTGTATCATCACTCCTGTATCATCACTCCTATATCATCACTCCTTTATCATCACTCCTATATCATCACTCCTGTGGTGGGATCATCACTTTTATATCATCACTTTATCATCACTCCTATATCATCACTCCTGTATCCCATCACTCCTTGGTATCATCACTCCTATATCATCACTCCTGTATCATCACTCCTATATCGCATCACTCCTTTATCATCACTCCTTAAATAGAATCATCACTCCTTGGTATCATCACTCCTATATCATCACTCCTAGTATCATCACTCCTTTATCATCACTCCTATATCATCACTCCTTGTATCATCACTCCTGTATCATCACTCCTTTATCATCACTCCTTTATCATCACTCCTATATCATCACTCCTATATCATCACTCCTGTATCATCACTCCTATATCATCACTCCTATATCATCACTCCTATATCATCACTCCTGTATCATCACTCCTGGTGGGATCATCACTCCTATATCATCACTCCTTTATCATCACTCCTATATCATCACTCCTATATCATCACTCCTATATCATCACTCCTATATCATCACTCCTATATCATCACTCCTTTATCATCACTCCTGTATCATCACTCCTATATCATCACTCCTTAGTAATCAATCACGGGTCCGTAGTAGATCATCACTCCTATATCATCACTCCTGTATCATCACTCCTTTATCATCACTCCTATATCATCACTCCTGTATCATCACTCCTATATCATCACTCCTATATCATCACTCCTATATCATCACTCCTTTATCATCACTCCTGTATCATCACTCCTGTATCATCACTCCTGTATCATCACTCGCTTAATATCATCACTCCTATATCATCACTCCTGTATCATCACTCCTGTATCATCACTCCTTTATCATCACTCCTATATCATCACTCCTATATCATCACTCCTATATCATCACTCCTTTATCATCACTTCTGTATCATCACTCCTATATCATCACTCCTGTATCATCACTCCTTTATCATCACTCCTATATCATCACTCCTTTATCATCACTCCTGTATCATCACTCCTTGGTATCATCACTCCTGTATCATCACTCCTGTATCATCACTCCTTTATCATTACTCCTGTATCATCACTCCTGTATCATCACTCCTTTATAATCACTCCTGTATCATCACTCCTATATCATCACTCCTGTATCATCACTCCTTTATCATCACTCCTATATCATCACTCCTGGATCATCACTCCTGTATCATCACTCCTATATCATCACTCCTATATCATCACTCCTTTATCATCACTCCTGTATCATCACTCCTATATCATCACTCCTGTATCATCACTCCTGTATCATCACTCCTATATCATCACTCCTTTATCATCACTCCTGTATCATCACTCCTTTATCATCACTCCTATATCATCACTCCTGTATCATCACTCCTTTATCATCACTCCTGTATCATCACTCCTGGATCATCACTCCTGGATGAGATAAGATAAGTTTAAAATAAGTTAAAACTATCAACCAGTCGTTGAGACTCGATCTAACTTCTCCTCTGAAGCCACGAGAAGCAACAGTTGCTACTTTAACGATCATATGGTTTGATTTACGGCTGGAGGTCAAACGTATTGAAAATAAAACAGTGTTGAGTCGCTGCAGTCGAGCAGCGCTTTAACCTGATTAGGATAATTGAAGAAAATGGTATTTTGATGGACGACTGAACGTTTCCAGCCGCGGCGCCAACGAGACGTCGTGACGCGAAGGTTCCTCAAGATCTTCATGACGTCAGTTAGAACATGTTCTTCATGAGCTTCACTGCTTTAATCCAAGAGTTTCTCTTTTGAGCCTCGACCAGAAATGATTGAATCAAATCTTTATCTTTATCACAATAATGTGAACATAGTTATGTTTGTGTTTTACACACAAATCTAATAATAATAAACAAAAACAACAGTTTTCATTGAAACTGCAGTAATGATCGGTTCCTTGCATATAAAAATGTAACACAAATCAAACACAATTTCTCACTTGTGTTTGATTTGAGATGAAAACTGCGTAGTTTGAAAAAAATGATTTTCAACGATGAGTTTCTTCATTTTCATGAACGTCTTCATCGTTACACACGTGTTGAGGAAACGACGACACACATGTTTACAAAGTAAACAATGACCTCAAAAACCTCCAGGATAACAAACAACAACAATTACAGCAACATAAGCAACACAAAGAAGAATAAACATCTTCAGGACCTTCAGAAGAACCTTCAAGGTCGTCCTAAAACCCCTGAAAGCTGGTGAAGCTCTGGAGCTCAGAGTCATCAGAGCTTCATGAACCTAACAAATGGAACTGAGGAGACTCTTCGACAAACACGCGACTCACATGATGATGAGAAGAACATACATGATGGACTTTATATCACATGTTTGTGACGTGATCATGTTTCCATGGTGACGCTGAATAGAACATGTAAGAGAACAAAAAACTATGAAATTAAAAATAATAAAATTAGAAAAATAATAACACACACTCACACAGACACACACACACACTCACACAGACACACACACACACTCACACAGACACACACTCACACACACACACACACACACACACACACACACACACAGAACAGGTCCTTGTCTGTGATGTGACGATGATCCTGAATATTTGTTTCCACTGTATAATAACTGTATAATAACTGTATAATAACAGTATAATAACTGCATAAAAACAGTATAATAACTGTATATTAACTGTATTATAACAGTATAATAACTGCATAAAAACAGTATAATAACTGTATAATAACTGTATATTAACTGTATTATAACAGTATAATAACTGCATAAAAACAGTATAATAACTGTATAATAACTGTATTATAACAGTATAATAACTGCATAAAAACAGTATAATAACTGTATAATAACTGTATATTAACTGTATTATAACAGTATAATAACTGCATAAAAACAGTATAATAACTGGATAATAACTATATAATAACTGTATAATAATTGTATATTAACTGGATAATAATTGTATAATAACTGCATAATAATTTATTATAACTGTATTATAACTGTATTATAACTGTATATTAACTGTACATTAACTGTATAATAACATATAATAACTGTATAATAACATATAATAACAGTATAATAACAGTATAATAACAGTATAATAACTGTATAATAATTGTATAATAACTGTATAATAACTGTATAATAACTGTATATTAACTGGATAATAACTGTATAATAACTGTATAATAACTGTATAATAACTGTATAATAACTGCATAAAAACAGTATAATAACTGTATAATAATTGTATATTAACTGGATTATAACTGTATAATAACTGTATAATAATTGTATATTAACTGGATAATAACTGTATAATAATTTATTATAACTGTATAATAATTGTATATTAACTGGATAAAACTGTATAATAACTGTATAATAACTGCATAAAAACAGTATAATAACTGTATAATAATTTTATATTAACTGGATTATAACTGTATAATAACTGTATAATAATTGTATATTAACTGGATAATAACTGTATAATAACTGTATAATAATTTATTATAACTGTATAATAATTGTATATTAACTGGATAATAACTGTATAATAACTGTATAATCATTTATTATAACTGTATAATAACTGTATAAAATTTGTATATTAATTGATAATAACTGTATAATAACTGTATAATAATTGTATATTAACTGTATAATAACTGTCTGATAACTTTATATTAACTGTATATTAACTGTATAATAACATATAATAACTGTATAATAACAGTATAATAACTGTATAATAATTGTATATTAACTGTATAATAACTGTATAATAATTATTATAACTGTATTATAACTGTATAATAACTGTATAATAACTGCATAATAATTGTATTATAACTGTATAATAATTGTACATTAACTGTATAATAACATATAATAACTGTATAATAACTGTCTGATAACTTTATATTAACTGTACATTAACTGTATAATAACATATAATAACTGTATAATAACATATAATAACTGTATAATAACATATAATAACTGTATAATAACATACGTTTACAAACTGTTTACAGCAAAAGCATTGATGTTCATGAACCTTCAGAACCACATGATCAAAATTACACAATAACTACACTTTAGTCTTTACTCTGATGACTCGACTCAATGAATCATTTGAGTCACGACTCAATGAGTCATTTGAGTCACGACTCAATGAGTCATTTGAGTCACGACTCAATGAATCATTTGAGTCACGACTCAATGAATCATTTGAGTCGTGACTCAATGAGTCATTTGAGTCACGACTCAATGAATCATTTGAGTCGTGACTCAATGAATCATTTGAGTCACGACTCAATGAATCATTTGAGTCACGACTCAATGAATCATTTGAGTCGTGACTCAATGAGTCATTTGAGTCACGACTCAATGAATCATTTGAGTCACGACTCAATGAATCATTTGAGTCACGACTCAATGAATCATTTGAGTCTCGACTCAATGAATCATTTGAGTCTCGACTCAATGAATCATTTGAGTCACGACTCAATGAATCATTTGAGTCACGACTCAATGAATCATTTGAGTCTCGACTCAATGAATCATTTGAGTTACGACTCAATGAATGTCTCGACTCAATCATATTGTATTACAGTAAATAACAAATAGATTATTTGTTTATCTTTGTGTACAACTATTTCCCAAGAACAACACACTGTACTGTGACTGTGATGACATCATCAACACCTGACGTGACCTCGTGACCTCGTGACCTTGTGACCTCATGAGTCGAACACGTCTACCAACTGTTTCAAGGACGATCATCACCAGAAGATCCGAGCAAACAATGGATGACAAGTTCAAAAGTAACTCGTGGCCTCGGCTCTAAGAACGACTTCCTCCTTCATCTTCTAGGACCTGCTCAAGGTCGTGACCTCCTGCAGATCCACGCGGTAACGGCGGCTCTGAAGTCGCCACGATGTTCATTAGCGACTGGAAGTGAAGGACCTGCAGGACTATCTGAGGAGAGAAGGTGTTCAATTATGAGCGACAAGAGGCTGATTGAGAAGATTGATGGAGAGACGACGAGGGTCAGCGGCCCGATGAGAAGACGATGGTCTCCACGATGGAGTCGCATTGATGCAGATGTTTCTCCGGCGTTATGCAAATGAGTGGATGATTTGTTTTGACTGATGGCTCCGTCGCTCGTGAAAATGAGGCTGCAGCGTAAACACATCTCAGTGAATCATATTTTCACGAGGCGCCGCTGAAGATGTCTGAGAGAAGAAGCCTCGAGTGACGTTCTAATGACATCTGCTCCAAAAACATGCCTTCATCATCCTCGGCGAGTTTGAAGATCCAATCTTGGAGCAATTTAGCTTCATGTCGTCACGTTCTGAGGCAGAAACATTGTCAAGTGTTGAACCATCAGGTTCTTCTCAAGTGTTGAACCATCAGGTTCTTCTCAAGTGTTGAACCATCAGGTTCTTCTCAAGTGTTGAACCATCAGGTTCTTCTCAAGTGTTGAACCATCAGGTTCTTCTCAAGTGTTGAACCATCAGGTTCTTCTCAATGGCAGGTGTTGAACCATCAGGTTCTTCTCAAGTGTTGAACCATCAGGTTCTTCTCAAGTGTTGAACCATCAGGTTCTTCTCAAGTGTTGAACCATCAGGTTCTTCTCAAGTGTTGAACCATCAGGTTCTTCTCAAGTGTTGAACCATCAGGTTCTTCTCAAGTGTTGAACCATCAGGTTCTTCTCAAGTGTCGAACCATCAGGTTCTTCTCAAGTGTCGAACCATCAGGTTCTTCTCAAGTGTTGAACCATCAGGTTCTTCTCAAGTGTCGAACCATCAGGTTCTTCTCAAGTGTCGAACCATCAGGTTCTTCTCAAGTGTCGAACCATCAGGTTCTTCTCAAGTGTCGAACCATCAGGTTCTTCTCAAGTGTCGAACCATCAGGTTCTTCTCAAGTGTTGAACCATCAGGTTCTTCTCAAGTGTTGAACCATCAGGTTCTTCTCAAGTGTTGAACCATCAGGTTCTTCTCAAGTGTTGAACCATCAGGTTCTTCTCAAGTGTTGAACCATCAGGTTCTTCTCAAGTGTTGAACCATCAGGTTCTTCTCAAGTGTTGAACCATCAGGTTCTTCTCAAGTGTTGAACCATCAGGTTCTTCTCAAGTGTTGAACCATCAGGTTAGTTTCTCAAGTGTTGAACCATCAGGTTCTTCTCAGGTTGAACCATCAGGTTCTTCTCAAGTGTTGAACCATCAGGTTCTTCTCAAGTGTTGAACCATCAGGTTCTTCTCAAGTGTTGAACCACAGGTTCTTCTCAAAGGTGTTGAACCATCAGGTTCTTCTCAAGTGTTGAACCATCAGGTTCTTCTCAAGTGTTGAACCATCAGGTTCTTCTCAAGTGTTGAACCATCAGGTTCTTCTCAAGTGTTGAACCATCAGGTTCTTCTCAAGTGTTGGAACCATCAGGTTCTTCTCAAGTGTTGAACCATCAGGTTCTTCTCAAGTGTTGAACCATCAGGTTCTTCTCAAGTGTTGAACCTTCAGGTTCTTCTCAAGTGTTGAACCATCAGGTTCTTCTCAAGTGTTGAACCATCAGGTTCTTCTCAAGTTGAACCCGGTTCTTCTGAGTTTGAACCTTCAGGTTCTTCTCAAGTGTTGAACCATCAGGTTATTC
>JACEEU010000744.1:50790543-50795543 GCA_016630915.1 Callionymus lyra
CATCAGATAAGCTCAGAGATTTAGTTAAGACTTCATATTTAGACGAGGCTTAAGATACGAGACTGTGGCGCCGCCAATGTCACATTGTGCCGGCCACGCTCCGTTTGTCAAATGGGATTTGATCTGCGTTCTTAAGGCGCTAATACTGCACACCTAGTGAGATGATCGCACACACACACACACACACACACACACACACACACACACACACACACACACCTGATGACAAAACTTAACCACAGGTTTAACCTCAAAAACTGCACGAACGGCGAGAGATTCTCCGACTTCACGGTCGTCCAGGACGACCACGTCTCCTGTGGCCCCGGAACATGAATACACACCACCATCAGATCTATGACTTTCTCACACAAATGAAACCATTAGACGACCTTGTGAGTCAGAAGTTAAAGTGACTCAGACTTGAGCGTAAACGTCTCAAAACATGAAAAAATCAACTATTCTGTGTTGAAATGAAAAAGTCGAAGAGAAAACATTTGTCGTGATATAAACGTTTGTTTGTTCGAATCTTTATCGACTCTCTGGACCTCGACGTCGAACTGAAGCGACGACACTCGAGTCTCTGAGACAAATGTCTTCCATCAAAGTCCACTTTGACTTCCAGTCGAAATGATTTCAGTCGATTTCAATCAACAATAAAGTTCATCAACCAATGAGCACCAAGAGATTGGATCAGACATGTGTCAATCAAACCAGTTGAACAGACGGTGGATTCTCATTGGTTCAATCATCCATGTGACTGAAGTCGAGTCTGGAGTTTCTTTAGTTCTTCATGTTCAAGATCGTCAACAGTTTCACTTGGACGTCCAACGTGACTGAGATGGAAGACGATCACGTGGTTCATCTCAGCTAAACGTTGCTCCTCATGAATCCTGACTCTCGTCTGGCACCAGCGTCTCTGCGGCGCCGCTTTGCTAATTAAAGCCGACAATTAAGGCTTTTTTAATCATCTCGTCAGTAAACTGCTGCTCCAGGATCCACGAGCTGCACTTTACATTCCTGGCAGCTCCTGCAGGTCCAGCAGAGATGGAGTGGAGGACGAGCCTGGAAGCATCTGAGCGTGACTGCGAGCGAGAGGCTGTCGGTGCGACGCCGAGGTCATTAATCATCACAACAAACACCATATTGGCAAAATCAGGCGCCGGCGATCACGACTAACACGCCTTGATGTTTCCACCGTCAGGCGGCGAGGAGTCACATGATCAGGCCGCGGACGCCAGACCGAGAGAAGATAATGTTGTGTCTGTTTCCAATAAAAGAAAACAGTCAATTATTTACAGCGACGCTGAGTGTGCGACGCCTCATCTGTATTCCGTCGCCACGGTGACGGATGCTGCTGATGAATGAAGGTCCAGCTTTGAGAAGGAGCTTCTGTGAGCGAAGGGCGTTTGTTTCTCTGGAACTTCTGGGAACATCAAGAGGTTTTCTTTAAATGGAGACGAGGTTCCAGGAAGAAGATTTGAAATGTGTGTGTTTTCTTCTGGACGTGAAGTTCAGCGAGTCTGTGAGACGAAGACCATCGTTTTATTGATTCATCTTCTGCATCATCGAGACAGAAGTCATCGTCTCCGGGTCACTTTGACCCAGATATGACGAGAGAATCATTTCTTTATAATTCAATTCAACAATCTCCAAATCAAAGTGTGAATTTGTTTTGTTTTAATCAGTGAATATAAAATATATTATTTTGTTTAAATGGAATATTTCTTATTGATTTTCTAATGAATAAAAAGACGATGAAGCGATGAAGTTCGTGTCTTATATTATAAAAAGCCCACAAAAAAAAAAACAAAGATCGATCAGAAGCGATGAAGACGATGAAGTCGATGAAGACGTGAAACGATGAAGACGATGAAGACGATGAAGAACTCAAATGAAGACTATGCTAAAACGATTTATGAATACGATAAATCCGATGTTTTCTTTGAAGACGAGTGAAGACGATGAAGACGATGAAGACGATGAAGACGATGAAGACGATGAAGACGATGAAGACGATGAAGACGATGAAGACGATGAAGACGATGAAGTCGATGAAGACGATGAAGACGATGAAGACGATGAAGACGATGAAGACGATGAAGACGATGAAGACGATGAAGACGATGAAGACGATGAAGACGATGAAGACGATGAAGACGATGAAGACGATGAAGACGATGAAGACGATGAAGTCGATGAAGACGATGAAGACAATGAAGACGATGAAGACGATGAAGACGATGAAGTCGATGAAGACGATGAAGACGATGAAGACGATGAAGACGATGAAGACGATGAAGACGATGAAGACGATGAAGACGATGAAGACGATGAAGACGATGAAGACGATGAAGACGATGAAGACGATGAAGACGATGAAGACGATGAGGACGATGAAGACGATGAAGACGATGAAGATGATGAAGACGATGAAGACGATGAAGACGATGATTATGTTTCACTGGATTCATCAAAGCGAGTCGCGATCAACAGCCAATCATCAGCCTCGCTGTAAACAACGTTCATCACGTCAACATATGGCTCTTAAAACCAAAGTGCCTCTAAAAACGCTCCCGGCAGATGGCGGCCATCTTGGCTGAGGAGCGGGTCGTGCTCCATCAGAGGCTGAACTCGCAGGTGTAACTTCTTCAGGCTGCTGGACGAGAACTTCTCTCTGGACCGAAGCAGCCATTACTGACGACACTCACGTAATTGATCATTTTACGCTCTGGTGGTCTCACTTTCTCGGGATCTTCGTTCCCGAGTCTCTCACTCGCTCGTCTCACTGTTGCTCCATGATTCCATCTCAGCGAGAAGAACCTGTGAAAACACCTCGCATTTCTAGTTAAAACCTTATTATTGATCGATTGATTGATTGATTTTCTAAGTTTCTTGTGTTTGTCGTTGACCTCTGACCTTCAGTGACTCCGGTGCTTCTGGACGTTGGACCTTCATCGACACGAGGTTCTGGACGGAGAAGCATCAACTGAAGAAGTTTATGTAAAAGTTCACACGACTGTGACGTCACTTGAAGTTTGATCTGATGCACAACGTGTCGATTGATTGATTGACATCAAGAAATACGATCTAACAAAATAGAGAAATGAGCTCAGATCAGCTGATCTTCATATCAAATGGTTATCAACCAATCAGATCACTATTGATTGACACTCGAGCCACTAATCTGATGTCTCGTCTCTTTGGGGTCGTCAGAGGTCAAAGCCGTGGTCACTGTGTGATTGACGTCACCAGGAGAAGGACGTGAAGAGAAGGTGGAGTGAGAAGCTGCAGAAGAGACGAAGATGTGACCAACATGTTGGAACATCTGAGCTTCGTTCAGTTGAACCACGGGTCGAAGCTCGAGGCAGGTTCTGTTCAAACATCTTCAACGGTTTCAAGACGTCGTCGCTTCATTGATGTTTAATCCAGAGAAGATGGTTCTCTTCAACCATCTTCACCTGAAGACCCGAAGGCTCGGCTCGTTTGTTCTCGTGAGGGACGTCGTGGATGAAGCTCAGTTTGTTTGACAACATTGAAGCAACATCTACTTGTTGTCGCTCGACTCAGAGAAGTCGAGTCTCTCAACAGAACGACCTTGAGGCTCCTCAGCAACAATGTTTCCATGTTTCCCTGAAGACAAAGACTCTCCACACGTCAACACGATTCTTCAGGCTCTGAGCTCCACGGCTGCTTTCCCACATGTCTCTGTGGGAAGTCTGGAGGTTCCTCACAAAAGAACTGAAGTCCTGCATGGATGACCTCATAGCTCTGGTCCCTGAAGTGGCCGTTAGTGGCTTTTCTACCCACGTCAAGAGAAGAGACGCAGCAAAGGAAAGTGGCGAAGAAAAGGAGCAGCACAAACGAAGAGAACAAACATGAGGAAGAAGAAGGTTGAGCATTCATCCAGGATGGGAATCTCAGAGCAATTAGCAGAAGCTCTTGAGATCCCGCGGCAGGACACGGAGACTCAAGTATGTGGAGAGGAATTCAAGTTGAACTTCCTTCTGTTATTTTTTCATCCTTTGTTCCCTCAGACTCCATTATCATCACAATGACGATCCCTCGGCATTTATGTTCCGAGGCTCCAGAGGGACACGACGAGAAGAACCAAGAAGAACGTTGAAAAGTTACACAAGTCACTTCTCAAGATCTTTCATTTCCGACGAGCTTTGGAAGGAACGTGTGACTTTACTATCTAACAACACTTTCAAGACTTGATGGTTCACTTCAACCATCTCTGATCGTGTTTCCAGCTTCAGGCTGAAGGTCAAAGACTCAAGGTCGTTGTGAAATCATTTGTTTGTCTCATAAAAAATAATAATAAGTTTTATTTCAAAATGTTTTTTAGTCTCAAGATCGTTTTGTCTTCTCATGTCACCAGGTCTTCATGCTGAACCCTGAATTCATCCTATTCCCCCCCTTTAAACATCTGTAGATACAACTGTGTCTTCATGAGAACAAACATCTGTAGATACAACTGTGTCTTCATGAGAACAAACATCTGTAGATACAACTGTGTCTTCATGAGAACAAGACATCTGTCAGATACAACTGTGTCTTCAGTGAGAGACAAACATCTGTAGATACAACTGTGTCTTCATGAGAACAAACATCTGTAGAACTTGTGTCTAAACATGAGAACAAACATCTGTAGATACAACTGTGTCTTCATGAGAACAAACATCTGTAGATACAACTGTGTCTTCATGAGAACAAACATCTGATAGATACAACTGTATCTTCATGAGAACAAACATCTGTAGATACAACTGTGTCTTCATGAGAACAAACATCTGTAGATACAACTGTGATCTTCATGAGAACAAACATCTGTAGATACAACTGTGTCTTCATGAGAACAAACATCTGTAGATACAACTGTGTCTTCATGAGAACAAACATCTGTAGATACAACTGTGTCTTCATGAGAACAAACATCTGTAGATACAACTGTGTCTTCATGAGAACAAACATCTGTAGATACAACTGTGTTCTTCATG
>JACEEU010000744.1:50798043-50800543 GCA_016630915.1 Callionymus lyra
CTGAGCAGCTGTCTTTGTTCCTGGATCAGAGCGACATCCATGAGAAGTTTCAGTCTGGCTTCCGTAAACATCTACGGAGACAGCTTTACTGAAGGTGTCCAGTGACATCATGATGTTCTGGTTCTGTTGGATCTGTCGTTAGCCTTTGACATAGTTGAACCAGATCCTGCTGAGAAGACTGAGGGATGAAGACTGTCTGGGTCTGTGTTAGAATGGTTCTCATCTTACCTTTCTGGGCGCAGTTTTAGTGCATCTGTCAATCAAATGAGGTCTGAATCGGCAGATCTGTTGTGTGGAGTCCCTCAAGGTTCTGTTCTGGGTCCTTTATTGTTTTTGCTGTACTTGATTCCCCTCGGTTAAATCATTCAGAGATTTTCTGATGTTTCTTATCACATTTTTGCTGATGACATCCAGCTCTACTGCTCTGTTGATCAACTGATCAGAGGCTGAACTTAGTCAATTGTTGCTAGAAATCAAACAATGAGTGAAAACACTTTGAAGCTAAATGTGGACAAAACTGAAACTCTGGTTATTTCTTCTGATGATAAGGTTCAGGGTTGAGTCAGTACTTGAGTGACTTATGTCAGTCTGTCAAACTGAGCCTGAGAAACCTGGGTGTTGTATTTGATAAAGACATGTCTCTTGTTCAACACTGAAGAAAACTGACCAGAAACTGTTTCCTTCAACTGAGAAAAATCTCTAAACTTAGGAAAATGTTGTCGGAACATGATCTGGATCTTATAATCCATGCGTTTGTTTCTTCTCGTCTGGACTATTGTAACAGTTTGTTTTCATGTCTTAACAAGAAGGATCGTCTCGTCTGCAGTTGATTCAGAACTCTGAGCCGCTCTAGTAGAAGAACTCACATTTCTCCTTCAAACTCTTCACTGGCTTCCAGTTTCTTTCAGGATCAACTTTAAAATTCTGGTTCTTACTTTCAGAGCTATTCATGGTCAGGCTCCTCCTTACATCACTGATCTGATCCAGCCTTACACCCCAGCTCGGGCTCTGAGGTCTGTGGATCAGAATCTACTGATGGTTCCACACACACGACTCAGGACCAGAGGAGAGAAATCTTTTCAGGCTGTTGCTCCTAAGCTTTGGAACGATCTTCTCTCTCTTTGCGCTTGATGGAGTCTACTGACTCCTTTAAGAAACATCTGTGTTTGATGATCTACTGACTCCTTTAAGAAACATCTGTGTTTGATGATCTACTGACTCCTTTAAGAAACATCTGTGTTTGATGATCTACTGACTCCTTCAAGAAACATGTGTGTTTGATGATCTACTGACTCCTTTAAGAAACATGTGTGTTTGATGATCTACTGACTCCTTTAAGAAACATCTGTGTTTGATGATCTACTGACTCCTTCAAGAAACATGTGTGTTTGATGATCTACTGACTCCTTCAAGAAACATGTGTGTTTGATGATCTACTGACTCCTTTAAGAAACATGTGTGTTTGATGATCTACTGACTCCTTCAAGAAACATCTGTGTTTGATGATCTACTGACTCCTTCAAGAAACATGTGTGTTTGATGATCTACTGACTCCTTCAAGAAACATGTGTGTTTGATGATCTACTGACTCCTTTAAGAAACATCTGTGTTTGATGATCTACTGACTCCTTCAAGAAACATCTGTGTTTGATGATCTACTGACTCCTTTAAGAAACATGTGTGTTTGATGATCTACTGACTCCTTTAAGAAACATCTGTGTTTGATGATCTACTGACTCCTTTAAGAAACATCTGTGTTTGATGATCTACTGACTCCTTCAAGAAACATGTGTGTTTGATGATCTACTGACTCCTTTAAGAAACATGTGTGTTTGATGATCTACTGACTCCTTTAAGAAACATCTGTGTTTGATGATCTACTGACTCCTTCAAGAAACATGTGTGTTTGATGATCTACTGACTCCTTTAAGAAACATCTGTGTTTGATGATCTACTGACTCCTTCAAGAAACATCTGTGTTTGATGATCTACTGACTCCTTCAAGAAACATGTGTGTTTGATGATCTACTGACTCCTTCAAGAAACATGTGTGTTTGATGATCTACTGACTCCTTTAAGAAACATGTGTGTTTGATGATCTACTGACTCCTTCAAGAAACATCTGTGTTTGATGATCTACTGACTCCTTTAAGAAACATGTGTGTTTGATGATCTACTGACTCCTTCAAGAAACATCAGTGTTTGATGATCTACTGACTCCTTCAAGAAACATCTGTGTTTGATGATCTACTGACTCCTTCAAGAAACATGTGTGTTTGATGATCTACTGACTCCTTTAAGAAACATCTGTGTTTGATGATCTACTGACTCCTTTAAGAAACATCTGTGTTTGATGATCTACTGACTCCTTCAAGAAACATGTGTGTTTGATGATCTACTGACTCCTTCAAGAAACATGTGTGTTTGATGATCTACTGACTCCTTTAAGAAACATGTGTGTTTGATGATCTACTGACTCCTTCAAGAAACATCTGTGTTT
>JACEEU010000744.1:50805543-50813043 GCA_016630915.1 Callionymus lyra
AAATAACATCTTGAAGTAACAACTTGAAATAACATCTTGAAATAACATCTTGAAATAACATCTTGAAGTAACATCTTGAAATAACATCTTGAAATAACATCTTGAAATAACATCTCGAAATAACATCTTGAAATAACATCTCAAATAACATCTTGAAATAACATCTTGAAACTACATCTCGAAATAACATCTTGAAATAACATCTTGAAATAACATCTCAAATAACATCTTGAAACAACATCTTGAAATAACATCTTGAAATAACATCTTGAAATAACATATCTTGAAATAACATCTTGAAATAACATCTTGAAATAACATATCTTGAAATAACATATCTTGAAATAACATATTGAAATAACATATCTTGAAATAACATATCTTGAAATAACATATCTTGAAATAACATCTTGAAATAACATCTTGAAATAACATATTGAAATAACATCTTGAAATAACATCTCAAATAACATCTTGAAATAACATATTGAAATAACATCTTGAAATAACATCTCAAATAACATCTCAAATAACATCTTGAAATAACATCTCGAAATAACTTCTTGAAATAACATCTTGAAACAACATCTTGGAATAACATCTTGAAATAACATCTTGAAGTAACATCTTGAAATAACATCTTGAAATAACATCTTGAAACAACATCTTGAAATAACATCTTGAAATAACATCTTGAAATAACATCTTGAAATAACATGTCTTGAAATAACATGTCTTGAAATAACATCTCGAAATAACATCTTGAAATAACATCTTGAAATAACATCTTGAAATAACATATCTTGAAATAACATATCTTGAAATAACATCTCGAAATAACATCTTGAAATAACATCTTGAAATAACATCTTGAAATAACATATCTTGAAATAACATATCTTGAAATAACATCTCGAAATAACATCTTGAAATAACATCTTGAAATAACATCTTGAAATAACATCTCAAATAACATCTTGAAATAACATCTCGAAATAACATCTTGAAATAACATCTTGAAACAACATCTTGGAATAACATCTTGAAATAACATCTTGAAGTAACATCTTGAAATAACATCTTGAAATAACATCTTGAAATAACATCTTGAAATAACATCTTGAAGTAACATCTTGAAACAACATATGTTGAAATAACATCTCGAAATAACATCTTGAAATAACATCTTGAAATAACATCTTGAAATAACATCTCAAATAACATCTCAAATAACATCTTGAAATAACATCTTGAAATAACATCTTGAAACAACATCTTGGAATAACATCTTGAAATAACATCTTGAAATAACATCTCAAATAACATCTTGAAATAACATCTTGAAATAACATCTTGAAACAACATCTTGGAATAACATCTTGAAATAACATCTTGAAGTAACATCTTGAAATAACATCTTGAAATAACATCTTGAAACAACGGATAACATCTTGAAATAACATCTTGAAATAACATCTTGAAATAACATCTTGAAATAACATCTCAAATAACATCTTGAAATAACATCTTGAAATAACATCTTGAAATAACATATTGAAATAACATCTTGAAATAACATCTCAAATAACATCTCAAATAACATCTTGAAATAACATCTCGAAATAACATCTTGAAATAACATCTTGAAACAACATCTTGGAATAACATCTTGAAATAACATCTTGAAGTAACATCTAAACTCTTGAAATAACATCTTGAAACAACATCTTGAAATAACATCTTGAAATAACATCTTGAAATAACATGTCTTGAAATAACATGTCTTGAAATAACATCTTGAAATAACATCTTGAAATAACATCTTGAAATAACATCTTGAAATAACATATCTTGAAATAACATATCTTGAAATAACATCTCGAAATAACATCTTGAAATAACATCTTGAAATAACATCTTGAAATAACATATCTTGAAATAACATATCTTGAAATAACATCTCGAAATAACATCTTGAAATAACATCTTGAAATAACATCTTGAAATAACATCTCAAATAACATCTTGAAATAACATCTCGAAATAACATCTTGAAATAACATCTTGAAACAACATCTTGGAATAACATCTTGAAATAACATCTTGAAGTAACATCTTGAAATAACATCTTGAAATAACATCTTGAAATAACATCTTGAAATAACATCTTGAAGTAACATCTTGAAACAACATATGTTGAAATAACATCTCGAAATAACATCTTGAAATAACATCTTGAAATAACATCTTGAAATAACATCTCAAATAACATCTCAAATAACATCTTGAAATAACATCTTGAAATAACATCTTGAAACAACATCTTGGAATAACATCTTGAAATAACATCTTGAAATAACATCTCAAATAACATCTCAAATAACATCTCGAAATAACATCTTGAAATAACATCTTGAAACAACATCTTGAAATAACATCTTGAAATAACATCTTGAAATAACATCTTGAAATAACATCTTGAAGTAACATCTTGAAATAACATCTTGAAATAACATCTTGAAATAACATCTCAAATAACATCTTGAAATAACATCTTGAAATAACATCTTGAAATAACATCTTGAAATAACATCTTGAAACAACATCTTGAAATAACATCTTGAAATAACATATCTTGAAATAACATCTCGAAATAACATCTTGAAATAACATCTTGAAATAACATCTTGAAATAACATCTCAAATAACATCTCAAATAACATCTTGAAATAACATCTCGAAATAACATCTTGAAATAACATCTTGAAACAACATCTTGAAATAACATCTTGAAATAACATATCTTGAAATAACATCTTGAAATAACATCTTGAAATAACATCTTGAAATAACATCTTGAAATAACATCTCAAATAACATCTCAAATAACATCTTGAAATAACATCTTGAAGTAACATCTTGAAATAACATCTCGAAATAACATCTTGAAATAACATCTTGAAACAACATCTTTGAAATAACATCTTGAAATAACATCTTGAAATAAACTTGAAATAACATCTTGAAATAACATCTTGAAATAACATCTTGAAGTAACATCTTGAAATAACATATCTTGAAATAACATCTCGAAATAACATCTTGAAATAACATCTTGAAATAACATCTTGAAATAACATCTCAAATAACATCTCGAAATAACATCTTGAAATAACATCTCGAAATAACATCTTGAAATAACATCTTGAAGTAACATCTTGAAATAACATCTTGAAATAACATCTCAAATAACATCTTGAAATAACATCTTGAAATAACATCTCGAAATAACATCTTGAAATAACATCTTGAAATAACATCTTGAAATAACATCTTGAAATAACATCTTGAAATAACATCTCAAATAACATCTCAAATAACATCTTGAAATAACATCTTGAAGTAACATCTTGAAATAACATCTCGAAATAACATCTTGAAATAACATCTTGAAATAACATCTTGGAATAACATCTCAAATAACATCTTGAAATAACATCTTGAAATAACATCTCAAATAACATCTCAAATAACATCTTGAAGTAACATCTTGAAATAACATCTTGAAATAACATCTCAAATAACATCTTGAAATAACATCTTGAAATAACATCTCGAAATAACATCTTGAAATAACATCTTGAAATAACATCTTGAAATAACATCTTGAAATAACATCTTGAAATAACATCTCAAATAACATCTCAAATAACATCTTGAAATAACATCTTGAAGTAACATCTTGAAATAACATCTTGAAATAACATCTTGAAATAACATCTTGAAACAACACCTTGGAATAACATCTTGAAGTAACATCTTGAAATAACATCTTGAAATAACATCTTGAAACAAAATCTTGAAATAACATCTTGAAATAACATCTCAAATAACATCTTGAAATAACATCTTGAAATAACATCTTGAAATAACATCTTGAAATAACATCTTGAAATAACATCTTGAAATAACATCTCAAATAACATCTCAAATAAAAACATCTTGAAGTAACATCTTGAAATAACATCTCGAAATAACATCTTGAAATAACATCTTGAAATAACATCTTGAAATAACATCTCAAATAACATCTTGAAATAACATCTTGAAATAACATCTCAAA
This sequence comes from Callionymus lyra, assembly GCA_016630915.1. NCBI lineage: Eukaryota > Metazoa > Chordata > Actinopteri > Syngnathiformes > Callionymidae > Callionymus > Callionymus lyra. The sequence goes on from JACEEU010000744.1 coordinate 50,809,667, forward strand.
TAACATCTCAAATAACATCTTGAAATAACATCTTGAAATAACATCTTGAAATAACATCTCTGAAATAACATCTTGAAATAACATCTCGAAATAACATCTTGAAATAACATCTTGAAATAACATCTTGAAATAACATCTTGAAATAACATCTTGAAATAACATCTCAAATAACATCTTGAAATAACATCTTGAAATAACATCTTGAAATAACATCTTGAAATAACATCTTGAAATAACATCTTGAAATAACATCTTGAAATAACATCTTGAAATAACATCTTGAAATAACATCTTGAAATAACATCTTGAAATAACATCTTGAAATAACATCTTGAAATAACATCTTGAAATAACATCTTGAAATAACATCTTGAAATAACATCTCAAATAACATCTTGAAATAACATCTTGAAATCACAAATCTGAAATAACATCTTGAAATAACATCTTGAAATAACATCTTGAAATAACATCTTGAAATAACATCCAAATAACATCTTGAAATAACATCTTGAAATAACATCTTGAAATAACATCTTGAAATAACATCTTGAAATAACATCTTGAAATAACATCTTGAAATAACCAAATAACATCTTGAAATAACATCTTGAAATAACATCTCAAATAACATCTTGAAATAACATCTTGAAATAACATCTTCAAATAACATCTTGAAATAACATCTTGAAATAACATCTTGAAATAACATCTTGAAATAACATCTCGAAATAACATCTCAAATAACATCTTGAAATAACATCTCGAAATAACATCTCAAATAACATCTTGAAATAACATCTTGAAATAACACTTGAAATCTTGAAATAACATCTTGAAATACATCTCAAAAACATCTTGAAATAACATCTCGAAATAACATCTGAAATAACATCTTGAAATAACATCTCGAAATAACATCTTGAAATAACATATCTTGAAATAACATCTTGAAATAACATCTTGAAATAACATCTTGCAAATAACATCTTGAAATAACATCTCAAATAACATCTTGAAATAACATCTTGAAAAACCTCTTGAAATAACATCTTGAAATAACATCTTGAAATAACATATCTTGAAATAACATCTCAAATAACATCTTGAAATAACATCTTGAAATAACATCTTGAAACAACATCTTGAAATAACATCTCAAATAACATCTTGAAATAACATATCTTGAAATAACATATCTTGAAATAACATATCTTGAAATAACATCTTGAAATAACATCTTGAAATAACATCTTGAAGTAACATCTTGAAGTAACATATCTTGAAATAACATCTTGAAATAACATCTTGAAATAACATCTTGAAATAACATCTTGAAATAACATCTTGAAGTAACATCTTGAAATAACATCTTGAAATAACATCTTGAAATAACATCTTGAAATAACATCTCAAATAACATCTTGAAATAACATCTTGAAATAACATCTTGAAATAACATCTCAAATAACATCTTGAAATAACATCTTGAAACAACATCTTGAAATAACATCTTGAAATAACATCTCGAAATAACATCTCAAATAACATCTTGAAATAACATCTCGAAATAACATCTCAAATAACATCTTGAAATAACATCTTGAAATAACATCTTGAAATAACATCTCAAATAACATCTTGAAATAACATCTCGAAATAACATCTCAAATAACATCTTGAAATAACATCTCGAAATAACATCTCAAATAACATCTTGAAATAACATATCTTGAAATAACATCTTGAAATAACATCTTGAAATAACATCTTGAAATAACATCTCAAATAACATCTTGAAATAACATCTCGAAATAACATCTCAAATAACATCTTGAAATAACATCTCGAAATAACATCTCAAATAACATCTTGAAATAACATCTTGAAATAACATCTCAAATAACATCTTGAAATAACATCTTGAAATAACATCTCAAATAACATCTTGAAATAACATCTCGAAATAACATCTCAAATAACATCTTGAAATAACATCTCGAAATAACATCTCAAATAACCTCTTGAAATAACATCTTGAAATAACATCTTGAAATAACATATCTTGAAATAACATCTCAAATAACATCTTGAAATAACATCTTGAAATAAAATCTTGAAACAACATCTTGAAATAACATCTCAAATAACATCTTGAAATAACATATCTTGAAATAACATATCTTGAAATAACATCTTGAAGTAACATCTTGAAGTAACATCTTGAAGTAACATCTTGAAATAACATCTTGAAATAACATCTTGAAATAACATCTTGAAATAACATCTTGAAGTAACATCTTGAAATAACATCTTGAAATAACATCTTGAAATAACATCTTGAAATAACATCTTGAAGTAACATCTTGAAATAACATCTTGAAATAACATCTTGAAATAACATCTTGAAACAACATCTTGAAATAACATCTTGAAATAACATCTTGAAATAACATCTTGAAGTAACATCTTGAAATAACATCTTGAAATAACATCTTGAAATAACATCTTGGAGCTTCATGTGTGTTTGTTGAGCTTCATGTGTGTTTGTTGAGCTTCATGTTTGTTTGTGTGTTTGTTGAGCTTCATGTGTGTTTGTTGAGCTTCATGTTTGTTTGTGTGTTTGTTGAGCTTCATGTGTGTTTGTTGAGCTTCATGTTTGTTTGTGTGTTTGTTGAGCTTCATGTGTGTTTGTGTGTTTGTTGAGCTTCATGTGTGTTTGTGTGTTTGTTGAGCTTCATGTGTGTTTGTTGAGCTTCATGTGTGTTTGTGTGTTTGAAGACACATGGAGGTCAGAGGTCAGTCCTGATCCTCATGATCTACACACTCGTGAACGATGTCAAACGTTCTAGATTGTATTTGTGTGTGAGGTGTGTAGACCTGAGAGTGTGTTCTACTGCGAGTGTTACAACAACAGCTACTACACACGAAAAGTGTCGACACTTACGGAGACAACAAAGAAGCTCGGGCTGTTTAGGCGACCTTTGACCTCACCTGATCAAAGAGGCGACAGAAGTGAAACGTTATATAGATTTAAACGATATAAAGTAACAGTTCATAACCTCGGTTCTACAAATGCTTCATATAATATTTTACTTTATGTGTTTGTATGACAAACACAAGCTTCAATGTCTTTGTATATAAAACTTTGACAAATTTGTTTGAATAAACATTGTTAAGAGAAAAGTTCTTCTCTCCAGATCCACGTTAGTTCTTCTGGTTCTTATGGTTCTTATGATGTGAAGAAGTTTGTGTTTATTAACGTTTTACTAGGAGACGCTGCTTCTGTTTCTTGACACACACTGCACTCTAGTGGCGATTGTAGGAACTTAAAGATACTTTTACTACAGTTTTAACAGTGTGTTTATTATTTATTT
>JACEEU010000744.1:50830543-50834790 GCA_016630915.1 Callionymus lyra
AGAAAACGACTTCATTTCTTCATTTGTTCGAATGACTTGATGTTTGTGAACGAAACGCTGAAAACACAGCAGACCTGGACCTTCTGGACCTTCTGGACCTTCTGGACCTTCTGGACCTTCTGGACCTTCTGGACCTTCTGGACCTTCTGACGATTAAAGGATCAACAAACAGACATGAAGCTTTGAAAACACTTTGATGCTAAAAATAAACCTGAGGATCTAAACGTGGATTCATTTCTAGCCTCGTGACCAGAACTATCATGAACAGTTACTATCATGAACTGTTACTATCATGAACAGTTACTATCATGAACAGTTACTATCATGAACAGTTACTATCATGAACTGTTACTATCATGAACTGTTACTATCATGAACAGTTACTATCATGAACAGTTACTATCATGAACAGTTACTATCATGAACAGTTACTATCATGAACTGTTACTATCATGAACTGTTACTATCATGAACTGTTACTATCATGAACAGTTACTATCATGAACAGTTACTATCATGAACAGTTACTATCATGAACAGTTACTATCATGAACTGTTACTATCATGAACAGTTACTATCATGAACAGTTACTATCATGAACAGTTACTATCATGAACAGTTACTATCATGAACTGTTACTATCATGAACAGTTACTATCATGAACAGTTACTATCATCAACTGTTACTATGATGAACAGTTACTATCATGAACAGTTACTATCATGAACAGTTACTATCATGAACTGTTACTATCATGAACTGTTACTATCATGAACAGTTACTATCATGAACAGTTACTATCATGAACAGTTACTATCATGAACAGTTACTATCATGAACAGTTACTATCATGAACTGTTACTATCATGAACTGTTACTATCATGAACAGTTACTATCATGAACAGTTACTATCATGAACTGTTACTATCATGAACAGTTACTATCATGAACAGTTACTATCATGAACAGTTACTATCATGAACAGTTACTATCATGAACAGTTACTATCATGAACAGTTACTATCATGAACTGTTACTATCATGAACAGTTACTATCATGAACAGTTACTATCATGAACTGTTACTATCATGAACAGTTACTATCATGAACAGTTACTATCATGAACTGTTACTATCATGAACAGTTACTATCATGAACTGTTACTATCATGAACTGTTACTATCATGAACAGTTACTATCATGAACAGTTACTATCATGAACAGTTACTATCATGAACAGTTACTATCATGAACTGTTACTATCATGAACAGTTACTATCATGAACTGTTACTATCATGAACTGTTACTATCATGAACAGTTACTATCATGAACAGTTACTATCATGAACAGTTACTATCATGAACACTGTTACTATCATGAACAGTTACTATCATGAACAGTTACTATCATGAACTGTTACTATCATGAACAGTTACTATCATGAACAGTTACTATCATGAACAGTTACTATCATGAACAGTTACTATCATGAACTGTTACTATCATGAACTGTTACTATCATGAACTGTTACTATCATGAACAGTTACTATCATGAACAGTTACTATCATGAACAGTTACTATCATGAACTGTTACTATCATGAACAGTTACTATCATGAACAGTTACTCCATGAACAGTTACTATCATGAACAGTTACTATCATGAACAGTTACTATCATGAACAGTTACTATCATGAACAGTTACTATCATCAACAGCTACCAACACTACTATCATCAACAGTTACTATCATCAACAGTTACTATCATCAACAGTTACTATCATCAACAGCTACTATCATCAACAGCTACTATCATCAACAGTTACTATCATCAACAGTTACTATCATCAACAGCTACTATCATCAACAGCTACTATCATCAACAGCTACTATCATCAACATACTATCATCAACAGCTACTATCATCAACAGCTACTATCATCAACAGCTACTATCATCAACAGCTACTATCATCAACAGTTACTATCATCAACAGCTACTATCATCAACAGTTACTATCATCAACAGCTACTATCATCAACAGCTACTATCATCAACAGCTACTATCATCACAACAGCTACTATCATCAACAGCTACTATCATCAACAGTTACTATCATCAACAGTTACTATCATCAACAGCTACTATCATCAACAGCTACTATCATTACTATCATCAACAGCTACTATCATCAACAGTTACTATCATACTACTATCATCAACAGTTACTATCATGAACAGTTACTATCATGAACAGTTACTATCATCAACAGTTACTATCATCAACAGTTACTATCATCAACAGCTACTATCATCAACAGCTACTATCATCAACAGTTACTATCATCAACAGTTACTATCATCAACAGCTACTATCATCAACAGCTACTATCATCAACAGTTACTATCATCAACAGCTACTATCATCAACAGTTACTATCATCAACAGCTACTATCATCAACAGTTACTATCATCAACAGCTACTATCATCAACAGCTACTATCATCAACAGCTACTATCATCAACAGCTACTATCATCAACAGCTACTATCATCAACAGTTACTATCATCAACAGCTACTATCATCAACAGCTACTATCATCAACACACGAGCCTGGATTAGAAGCAGAAGCTGTTATTGTCGACACATTACTGCTCATTACAACATATTGTGAGGAGGATTGTTTTGCGTGTCCAGAGGTTTAAGTGATTAAAGCTCCCAGATGTTCACAACATTGAGCTTTGATTAATAACAACACAAACCTCCTCATTCACTGGATTGTGTTGCTGGTAGTTGTGCGTTTGCTGTCGAGGGATTAAGATTAAAACAACTCAGATTATCTGAACATCCTGACATTAAGAGATAATATTGCTTTATTTTCACTCCAGAAGTATTTTGTTCACGACTCGCCTGAAGCAGATCTTCTGTGTTTCAATATTCATTATATTCATTATATTCGTTATATTCATTATATTCATTATATTATAATGATATTATAATGATATTATAATGATATTAAAATGATATTATATACGAGTCCATCTCCTGCGTCCACAGCAATGTTATGAAAAACAACAAGTCTATGAAAGCTCTTCTTAATCTTCTTCTTATTGATCAAATACATAATCTTTATTTTCATTGCTATTGTTTTTTGACAGTTGCTTTAAAAACCTCTTCCTCACGATGAACTCTGACCTCTGACCTCTGATCTGAGGTTTCATGGCTGCAGGAGCAGAGAAGAGGAAACGAAGACAGGAGGCGTCGCTCGCGTCTTCAAAACTACAAACCTGTGGATTCACCACTTATTGAGCTGGAAATATATTACATTACATTAGATTACATTAGGTTTTTGCAACATAAACCAGTTTAATTTGGGATGAATTAAGTTAATCTAATCTAATACTTGAAAACCTTCCGGTGAAGAGTTTATGTTTTATTGTAAATGTTTTAAAACAAACACTTTCAACTCATGCGTCTCAGAACAAACTGATGAATAAACAAAGTTCAAACTACACTGGTGAAAAAGGGGTCCAGGGGCCGGGGTGTTTTTCTTTCACCCCCCCCGCCGGGGGGGTGTGTGTTGTTTTGTTTGTTTTTTGGGGGTGGCCCTTTTTTATTTTTTTTTAAATTTTTTTATTTTTTTTTTTTTTGCCCCCCCCCCCCCCCCCCCCCCCCCCCCCCCCGTTTTTTCCCCCCCCCCCTTTTTTTTTTTTTTTTTTTTTTTTTTTTTTTTTTTTTTTTTTTTTTTTTCCCCCCCTTTTTTTGGTTTTTTTTTTTTTTTTTCCCCGTGGGGGGGGGGGGTGGGGGGGGGGGGGGGGGGGGGGGGGCCTTTCCTTGGGTTTTTGTGGTGCCCCCGCGTCAGTGTCATTACAGTGTCATTACAGTGTCATTACAGTGTCATTACAGTGTCATTACAGTGTCATTACAGTGTCATAACAGTGTCATTACAGTGTCATTACAGTGTCATAACAGTGTCATTACAGTGTCATAACAGTGTCATTACAGTGTCATAACAGTGTCATTACAGTGTCATAACAGTGTCATAACAGTGTCATTACAGTGTCATAACAGTGTCATTACAGTGTCATAACAGTGTCATTACAGTGTCATAACAGTGTCATAACAGTGTCATTACAGTGTCATAACAGTGTCATTACAGTGTCATAACAGTGTCATTACAGTGTCATAACAGTGTCATAACAGTGTCATAACAGTGTCATTACAGTGTCATAACAG
>JACEEU010000744.1:50839890-50842390 GCA_016630915.1 Callionymus lyra
AGAAGCTCCTCTGCTCGTGAAGGTGTCTCACCGTCTAGGACCACAGCTGAGACCACGTCCACTCGGAGCATGTAGTAAGTAATGAGTTCTTCACAAGTTCTTCACAAGTTCTTCACAAGTTCTTCACAAGTTCTTCACAAGTCCTTCACAAGTTCTTCACAAGTTCTTCACAAGTCCTTCACAAGTTCTTCACAAGTCCTTCACAAGTCCTTCACAAGTTCTTCACAAGTCCTTCACAAGTCCTTCACAAGTTCTTCACTAGTTCTTCACGAGTTCTTCAAATGTTCTTCACATGTTCTTCACAAGTTATTCACAAGTCCTTCACAAGTTCTTCACAAGTTCTTCACAAGTTCTTCACTAGTTCTTCACAAGTTCTTCACGAGTTCTTCAAATGTTCTTCACATGTTCTTCACAAGTTATTCACAAGTCCTTCACAAGTTCTTCACAAGTTCTTCACTAGTTCTTCACAAGTTCTTCACGAGTCCTTCACAAGTCCTTCACAAGTTCTTCACTAGTTCTTCACAAGTTCTTCACGAGTTCTTCACATGTTCTTCACAAGTTCTTCACGAGTTCTTCACAAGTTCTTCACAAGTTCTTCATATGTTCTTCACAAGTTCTTCACAAGTCCTTCACAAGTTCTTCACTAGTTCTTCACAAGTTCTTCACAAGTCCTTCACAAGTCCTTCACAAGTCCTTCAAGTTCTTCACAAGTTCTTCACAAGTTCTTCACAAGTTCTTCACAAGTTCTTCACAAGTCCTTCACAAGTTCTTCACAAGTCCTTCACAAGTTCTTCACAAGTTCTTCACAAGTTCTTCACAAGTTCTTCACATGTTCTTCACAAGTTCTTCACGAGTTCTTCACATGTTCTCCACAAGTTCTTCACAAGTCCTTCACAAGTTCTTCACGAGTTCTTCACATGTTCTTCACAAGTTCTTCACAAGTTCTTCACATGTTCTTCACAAGTTCTTCACAAGTTCTTCACAAGTTCTTCACAACTTCTGCTGAGGTTTCAAACCTGACCAACATCCAGACAGAAGAAGGAGCAACATTCATCCCCCACACCTTCTAATCTGCAGACCCTGAGGGGCCTGAGACAGCTGCTGCTGATGGAACCATAGAGCCAGCTGTCCACACACACACACACACACACACACACACACACACACACACACACACACACACATTCATTCATTTGGGACAATAGAGTCGGGACAGAAGTGTGTGTGTCTCCTGGTGTTGGAAGTGTGCCGTGATTTGTGTGTGTGTGTGTGTCATGTTGGTCGTGTGTCAGTGAAACCGCACACGTGTGTGTGTGTGTGGGGGTGTGTGTGTGTGTGTGTGTGTGTGTCATGTTGGTCGTGTGTCAGTGAAACCGCACACGTGTGGGTGTGTGTGTGTGTGTGTGTGTGTGTGTGTATGTGTGTGTGGGGGTGTGTGTGTGTGTGTGTGTGTGTGTGTGTGTGTGTGTGTGTGTGTGTGTGTGTGTGTGTGCCATGTTGGACGTGTGTCTATGAAACCGCACACGTGTGTGTCGCTGCTTTATTGTCCTTGAAAAACATGATTTAAAAAGAAACAAAATAAAGATTTAAATGAACACATAGTATTTGTTCATGAACTAAATATGTATGTATTACATATTTATACAATTATATACATATAAACATATATAATATATATGTATATATGTTTTTTTATATATATTATATATATATTTGAATTATATTTATGAGTATATCAATTAATATATATATATATATATATATATATATATATATATATATATATATATATATATATGTATATATATATATATGTATATATATACAATATATATATATATATATATATATATATATATATATATACTATATATATATTAAATATGTCATAAAATACATGTCATAAATATAATTCATGTCAAAGAACTTAATGATTTAAAAATGATCTTCAACATTCTTGTTTAAACGACTAAATGTTTATAGACTTTTGTGTTGTTTTGTTAATGAATAAAAACCAAAAGTCAAAACATCATTTTCTTCTTCTGAGAGAAAATTTCATCATCAACGATTGTGTCTCCACTATTTCAACTGTTGCATGATGGGAAACATGTCCAAAACAACATCCCTGCCCTCTGATTGGTTGATCTCTATCTCCAACTGCTTCACTCTCGCTCTGGTTCGCTGTCCATGTTAGCCTGTGATTGGCTCATCTGCTCTCTGCACTGCACTGGATTGGTTGAGCTGCAGCAGGACTCCAGCCCTGATTGGTTGTTGACTGTGTTGTTTGAACACAGCAGCTGCACAGCAGAATGTGTGTGTGTGTGTGTGTGTGTGCCTGCCTTTGTGCGTGTGTGTGTTTGTGTGTGTGTGTGTGTCTGCCTTTGTGCATGTGTGTGTTTGTGTGTGTGTGTGTGTGTGTGTGTGTGTGTGTGCGCCTGCCTTTGTGCGTGTGTGTGTGTGTCTGCCTTTGTGTGTGTGTGTGTGTGTGTGTGTGTGTGTG
>JACEEU010000744.1:50847390-50849890 GCA_016630915.1 Callionymus lyra
TCTTCATCATCATGTTCTTCATCATAATCATCATCTTCATCATCATGTCCTTCATCATAATCATCATCTTTATCTTCATCATCATCATCATCTTCACCTTCATCTTTATCATCATCATCATCTTTATCTTCATCATCATCATCATCATCTTCACCTTCATCTTTATCATCATCATCATCTTCATCATCATGTTCTTCATCATAATCATCTTTATCGTCATCATCATCATCATCATCTTCATCATCATGTTCTTCATCTTTATCTTCATCATCATCATCATCATCTTCATCATCATGTTCTTCATCATAATCATCTTTATCTTCATAATCATCATCTTCACCTTCATCTTTATCATCATCATCATCATCATCTTTATCTTCATCATCTTTATCATTATCATCTTTTTCATCATTATCATCTTTATCTTCATCATCTTTATCATCATCATCTTTATCATCATTATCTTCATCATCTTTATCATCATCATCTTTATCATCATCATCTTCACCTTCATCTTTATCATCTTTATCATCATCACCATCTTCACCTTCATCTTTATCTTTATCATCTTTATCATCATAATCATCATCTTTACCTTCATCATCTTTATCATCATCATCATCTTTATCATCTTCACCTTAATCATCATCAGGTGATGAATTCAATAATATTTAATAATAAAATGCATATTTAATTATCAGAATCATTTGATTCACGTCTCAGTGAACGAGTCGCTCAGTCAGACTCACCGTCACGAGGACACAGTGAGCATCTCTAGGTTCTCCGTTCTTCTCCGGAGACACCAGTGCGTTCAGTCGCTCCATGTCGTTCACGCGAACCACGTCGATGTCGTTGTCGAAGCAGAACGACTGGATGAGCGTGAAGTGGATCTGAAGAGCGAAGTCGGTCTCGAACTCCTCGTCGGTCGCCAGCACACAGAAGGCCACGCAGTCAGGGTCCCTGAAGGCAACACGACACAACGTTACACACACACGTCCCTGAAGGGCAACACGACACAACTTTACACACACACAACGTCCTGAAGGCAACACGACACAACGTTACACACACACGTCCCTGAAGGCAACACGACACAACGTTACACACACACGTCCCTGAAGGCAACACAGGCAACACGACACAACGTTACACACACACGTCCCTAAGGAAGGCAACACGACACAACGTTACACACACACGTCCCTGAAGGCAACGTCCCTACGACAACGTTACACACACACGTCCCTGAAGGCAACACGACACAACGTTACACACACACGTCCCTGAAGGCAACACGACACAACGTTACACACACACGTCCCTGAAGGCAACACGACACAACGTTACACACACACGTCCCTGAAGGCAACACGACACAACGTTACACACACACGTCCCTGAAGGCAACATAACGTTAGACACATAGATCCCTGAACACAACACAACACAACATGACACAAGTGCAGACAAACGAGAGTAAACAAAAGTCAAGACACAACTGGACACATTGCACAACATGACACGGGAGGACACAACATTGCACACACACTCAAACACTCACACAGAGACTCACACAGACACACAGAGACACACGGAGACAGACAGACACACACGGAGACAGACAGACAGACAGAGACACACGGAGACACACAGACACACACGGAGACAGACAGACAGACAGACAGACAGACAGACAGACACACACACACACACACACACAGACTCACACACACACACAGACTCACAAAGAGACTCACACGTTCATGACCTTCGCAGACTCATAAACTCCAACCGTCAGAGATTCTTGTTTCCTCGCTGACGTCAGAAGATCCTCCAGAGATCCACCTGCACTTTGACCCCTGCACAAAGAAAGTGTCAGCACGTCTGCGCATGCGCACCTGATGAGCGTCAAGCGTCAGGTGTTCACCTGTCGTGAGGAGCTTCCATCTTGTCCTCCTGTCCTCGCGTGTCCTCCAGAGTCATCGTAGATACTTTTAATCCTTCGAGCGTCTCAGTGTCCGGAGCGTTTGTGAGCCGTGAACGCACCACACGCGCTTATAAGTCCTCCCGAGGGGCGCGTTTCTCCCCCTCTTTTTTCGGAGAGCAAAAACCCCCCGGTTTTTTTTTTCCCCCGCGGGGCGCTTTTTTTTTTTTTTGTTATTAAAGTTCAAATGTATTACTTGTGTTTGTTATTTAAGTTAAATGTATTATTGTGTTTGTTATTTAAGTTAAATGTATTATTGTGTTTGTTATTTAAGTTCAAAATGTATTATTGTGTTTGCTTATTTAAGTTCAAATGTATTATTGTGTTTGTTATTTAAGTTCAAATGTATTATTGTGTTTGTTATTTAAGTTCAAATGTATTATTGTGTTTGTTATTTAAGTTCAAATGTATTATTGTGTTTGTTATTTAAGTTCAAATGTATTATTTGTTTTTGTTATTTAAGTTCAAATGTATTATTGTGTTTGTTATTTAAGTTAAATGTATTATTGTGTTTGT
>JACEEU010000744.1:50854890-50874890 GCA_016630915.1 Callionymus lyra
TTATATTATCATCATCATCATCATCATTATATTATCATCATCATCATCATTATTATGTTATTATTATTATTATATTATTATTATTATATTATCATCATCATCATCATCATTATTATTATTATTATTATTATATTATCATCATCATCATCATCATTATTATATTATCATCATCATCATCATTATTATGTATTATTATTATTATCATTATCATATGTGTATCACTTATCATGTATCATGTATCATGTATCATCATCATCATGATAGTATTATGTGTATCATATTGTATCATGTTTATTATGTGTATTATTATTATTATATTGTATCATCGTGTATCACTGCATCATGTGTATTCAGTGTATTATGTGTACATCATGTGTATCATGTGTATCATGTGTATCATGTGTATCATGTGTATCATCATGTATCATGTGTATCATGTGTATCATGTGTATCATGTGTATCACGTGTATCAGTGTATCATCATGTGTATCATGTGTATCATGTGTATCATGTGTATCACGTGTATCACGTGTATCACGTGTATCACGTGTATCATGTGTATCATGTGTATCATGTGTATCATGTGTATCACGTGTATCATGTGTATCACGTGTATCATGTGTATCACGTGTATCATGTGTATCATGTGTATCATGTGTATCATGTGTATCATGTGTATCATGTGTATCATGTGTATCATGTGCGTCATGTGTATCAAGTGTATCATGTGTATCATGTGTATCATGTGTATCATGTGTATCACGTGTATCACGTGTATCATGTGTATCATGTGTATCATGTGTATCATGTGTATCACGTGTATCATGTGTATCACGTGTATCATGTGTATCATGTGCGTCATGTGTATTATGTGTGTCATGAGTATCATGTGTATCATGTGTATCACGTGTATCATGTGTATCATGTGTATCATGTGTATCATGTGTATCATGTGTATCATGTGTATCATGTGTATCATGTGTATCATGTGTATCATGTGTATTATGTGTATCATGTGTCATCGTGTATCGTGTGTCATCACGTGTATCATGTGTATGTGTATCATGTGTATCATGTGTATCATGTGTATCATGTGTATCATGTGTATCATGTACAGTATATCATGTGTATCATGTGTATCATGTGTATCATGTGTATCATGTGTATCACGTGTATCATGTGTATCATGTGCGTCATGTGTATTATGTGTATTATGTGTGTCATAAGTATCATGTGTATCATGTGTATCATGTGTATCATGTGTATCAAGTGTATCATGTGTATCATGTGTATCACGTGTATCATGTGTATCATGTGTATCATGTGTATCATGTGTATCATGTGTATCATGTGTATCATGTGTATCATGTGTATCATGTGTATCATGTGTATCATGTGTATCATGTGTATCATGTGTATCATGTGTATCATGTGTATCATGTGTATCATGTGTATCATGTGTATCATGTGTATCATGTGTATCATGTGTATCATGTGTATCATGTGTATCATGTGTCTCATCACTCACGTATCACGTGTATCATGTGTATCATGTGTATCATGTGTATCATGTGTATCATGTGTATCATGTGTATCACGTGTATCACGTGTATCACCTGTATCATGTGTATCATGTGTATCATGTGTATCATGTGTATCATGTGTATCATGTGTATCATGTGTATCATGTGTATCATGTGTATCATGTGTATCATGTGTATCATGTGTATCATGTGTATCATGTGTATCATGTGTATCATGTGTATCATGTGTATCATGTGTCATGTGTCATCATGTGTATCATGTGTATCATGTGTATCATGTGTATCATGTGTATCATGTGTAATCATGTATCATGTGTATCATCATGTGTATCATGTGTATCACGTGTATCATGTGTATCATGTGTATCATATCATGTGTATCATGTGTATCATCATGTGTATCATGTGCGTCTCATGTGTATCACGTGTATCATGTGTATCATGTGTATCACGTGTATCACGTGTATCATGTGTATCATCATGTGTATCATGTGTATCATCATGTGTATCATGTGTATCATCATGTATCATGTGTATCATGTGTATCATGTGTATCATGTGTATCATGTGTATCATGTGTATCATGTGTATCATGTGTATCATGTGCGTCATGTGTATCATGTGTATCATGTGTATCATGTGTATCATGTGTATCATGTGTATCATGTGTATCATGTGTATCATGTGTATCATGTGTATCAGTGTATCATCATGTGTATCACGTGTATCATGTGTATCATGTGTATCACGTGTATCACGTGTATCACGTGTATCATGTGCGTCTCATGTGTATCACGTGTATCATGTGTATCATGTGTATCACGTGTATCACGTGTATCACGTGTATCACGTGTATCATGTGTATCATGTGTATCACGTGTATCACGTGTATCATGTGTATCACATGTATCACGTGTATCATGTGTATCACATGTATCACATGTACCACGTGTATCATGTGTATCACATGTACTCACTGGAGGAAGGCGTGTAGAGCTCCTTCTGCTCGGAGCTGCTTCCAAAAGGATTGACGGAGGGGAAGATGATGAGGCAGAACGAGAGCAGAAACACCTGCAGACGGAGGAGATGTTGACACATGTGCAGCTGGAGATACAAACGTCCAGGACTCACCAGGACACATGTGCTGGTCGTGCTGGCCTTCATGGTCGACATCTTCACGATGGACTGGAGTTTACGCAGTTGTTCGATCAGAGAACTGAGGACGGTCAGAGGAACATGACTCAGCACTTTTCTTGGTCTCCATGTGAAGGAAGTTCTTACATGTTCTGCTTCTGCAGCATCTGGACTTTCTTCTGCAGCTCCAGGTTGTGTGCGGTGCAGATGGCCACTCTGAGGACAACACAGAAGATCAAGAGTCAAAGAAGAGATGAAAACATGCTACGAGACTCACCTGTTCTCCAGGCCGTCCACGTACACCTTCTTCTTCTTGCGACTCTCCTGAGCAGACTGCTTGTTACGGATCTTCCTGCGAACTCTCTTCAGGGTCCGTTCCTCTGCCTGCAGGACAGAAGAGCTTTTGATATTGTCCTGCCTTGACAGTAATAATACTATTACTACTACTAATAATAATACTAATAATAATGTTGAATCAGGGAATAAAGAGTGTGTTTGATCAGATCGTTTCATCATCTCTCAGTGTGACGTCAGGTCCAGGTGAAGCTCCTGAAGATCCTGAAGATCCTGAAGATCCTTCACTCAAAGAAGGACCAGGTCTCACCTTCGTGAGCGGCATGTGTGTCGGGATCGTCGCTCCTTCTTTGGCCAGAAGCCTCTTCTCCTCCTCGGACAGAACCATCTCCTTGAACTGGAACTGATGATCGAGCAGAACACGTCACTGCGCGGTTCACACACCAGACACCAGGGGGCGCCAGAGGCAGAAAACTCACCAGGTCTGTGTTGCTGGTGTGGAGCGAGTCTGTGGTCGAGTCCTCGATGTCGAAGGTGCACGGCTCGGCGTCAAGGTCGTCGTCGTCCTCCATGGCTTCGCTCACCAGGTCATCTGAAAGGTCGACAGTCATGAAGCTTCTTCTCGCCAGGATCCAGATGTTCTCGCGAGGAGGATCCGGATGTTCTCGCGAGGAGGATCCGGATGTTCTCGCGAGGAGGATCCGGATGTTCTCGCGAGGAGGATCCGGATGTTCTCGCGAGGAGGACCCGGATGTTCTC
This sequence comes from Callionymus lyra, assembly GCA_016630915.1. Taxonomy (NCBI): domain Eukaryota; kingdom Metazoa; phylum Chordata; class Actinopteri; order Syngnathiformes; family Callionymidae; genus Callionymus; species Callionymus lyra. The sequence continues at coordinate 50,858,622 of JACEEU010000744.1, forward strand.
GCGAGGAGGATCCAGATGTTCTCGCGAGGAGGATCCAGATGTTCTCGCGAGGAGGATCCAGATGTTCTCGCGAGGAGGACCCGGATGTTCTCGCGAGGAGGATCCGGATGTTCTCGCGAGGAGGATCCGGATGTTCTCGCGAGGAGGACCCGGATGTTCTCGCGAGGAGGATCCGGATGTTCTCGCGAGGAGGATCCAGATGTTCTCGCGAGGAGGACCCGGATGTTCTCGCGAGGAGGATCCGGATGTTCTCGCGAGGAGGATCCGGATGTTCTCGCGAGGAGGACCCGGATGTTCTCGCGAGGAGGATCCGGATGTTCTCGCGAGGAGGACCCGGATGTTCTCGCGAGGAGGACCCGGATGTTCTCGCGAGGAGGATCCGGATGTTCTCGCGAGGAGGATCCGGATGTTCTCGCGAGGAGGATCCGGATGTTCTCGCGAGGAGGACCCGGATGTTCTCGCGAGGAGGATCCAGATGTTCTCAGGAGGATCCAGATGTTCTCAGGAGGATCCAGATGTTCTCGCGAGGAGGATCCAGATGTTCTCAGGAGGATCCAGATGTTCTCACGTACCCAGGTCGATGAAGACGTCGGTGTCCGGCTGCTCCGCCCTCACGCTCTGCAGGGCGTCGCCGTCGCAGCTCTGCAGCAGAGAGTAGCAGTGGTCGCTCTGGACCATCAGCGCCTCCACGCTCTCCAGGGACTCGCCCTGGACCGGACCCGGGTCCGAGGGTGCCGGGCTGGGGTGGGAGGAGCCAGGACTGGGCACGATGTCGCTGTCGCTGCCTTGAGGACTGGAACATCCTGCCGGGTTATGAGCGTTTCCTCCACCGCTGTCGTCAGAGATGCCGCTGTCGCTGCCCAGAGGAGAGTGAGAAGGACCGACCAACGTGTCCTCCTCGTCCAGCAGGCTGGACAGGAAGTCCTCCGTGTCCACGCCCGTCAGCATCTGAGACACAGGACGTTGATCCAGACGAGAGATAACAAACATGTGTCTTCACTCTGAAGGTTCTTACGTCCTGATCCGACAGCCACGACTCCAACAGTCCGTCCTGACCTCCCTGGAACAGGAGCCCCAGCAGGTCCGTGGCCTCCATGTCAGGAAGATCCTCCACGACCGACATCTGCAGCAGATCTGACGTCACTCAACGGCTCGTGAACCATCTACGACCTTCAACTCAAACATCTGCAGGTACTTCAGGCGATACAGAGAAGAACATCTGATCTTCTCACACGTGCCACAAGAACCAACAGAAAAGTCTAGAAAGTATGAAGTTCTTCTAACATCAAACACGAAAACTGTTCAAATTAAATGACAATTAAAAGAATAAAAACTCTTCAATACAACAAATTATTGATCTTACGATTCACTTTATTTCATTATTTGTATTATATATAATATATATATATAATATATAATATAATATATATTATATATATATAATATAATATATTATATATAATATTATTTTATATATTATATATTATATTATATATTGTATTATATATAATATAATATATAATATATAATATAATATATATTATATATAATATAATATAATATATTATATATAATACATTATTTTATATATAATATATTATATTTCAACTATATTTGTTTTGCTTTTAAAGGGAAACAAAAACATTCAAAAACACAAACATCCTACAATCAAATCTGACTCCTGGTCAAGACTGACCTCCAGCACTGCATCTGTATTAATGGAGGTCAGGGAGGTCAGGGAGGTCGTTCACCTTTGACCCACAGACAACACAAGAGTTGAGAACATGTGACGTCTCTTGAACATATGAACTTTTAGTTGTTCTGAATATTTTATCTTCAACAAAACATTCATTGATCTCCAGAGTCAATCCTTACATCATCCATCCATCCATCCCTTCATCCATCCATCCATCCATCCCTCCCTTCCTCCCTCCCTCCCTCCCTCCCCCCTTCCTCATCATCCATCCATCCATCCATCATCCATTCATCCATCCATCCATCCATCCATCCATCCCTCCCTCCCTCCCTCCCTCCCTCCATCATCCCTTCATCCATCCATCCATCAATCCATCCCTCCCTCCCTCCCTCATCATCCATCCATCCATCATCCCTTCATCCATCCATCCATCCCGCCCTCCCTCCATCCATCCATCCATCCATCCATCACCATTTTAAAGACCAGTTTTCTTGAGTTTTTCTCACATTAATTTAACACATTAATTTGACTTGTTCTATAGAATAAAGAGTATAAATCAATTTGTGGTGAAACACGTTCAACACGTTATTTTACTTTGATAGAATCGGGTTTTATTTTGACAGTTTCCTCTCTATGTTGACAAGTCTCAGTCATTTTCCGGTCACGTGAGTAAATAGTGTAACGTTGCATCAATCATGACGTCATCAAAACACAGCCCCGCCCCCTCATGTCTTTGTCACGAGACGCGATCGAATGTCAAAACAAAAACATCTTTTATCAAATATTAAACTTGTCGAATCTTCATCTTTTGCTCTTCGATGCTTAACTAGACTGAGATCAACACGTGGATCTACGACTGAAAACTGTTTATCTTTCCTTTCATGATCAGTGTTCCAACAAAAACATGTCAGGAAACATGTCAGGAAACATGTCAACAAACATGTCAAGAAACATGTCAGCCTCGAGCTCACGCCGTTCCACGCTCACCTCAGGACTGAAGATCAGACGCAGATCCACAGATGCTCCACAGATCCTTCAGATCCTTCAGACACGCGCGGGAAGCGAAACCTCGACCGTCGCTACTTCCTGTCGAAACCACCTTCCAACGAGGCAGAAATTGCGTCATCACGTACAGCCGGAAACGAGTGCGTAAGATTTCGCTAAGACGTCTGGGAAAATGACCTCATCGCTCAACGTTGTGACGCGAATAGACATATATACTGTATATATAAATATATAAATATATACATATATATAATAGACGTATATGATAGACATAAATACATATATTTATATGATAGACATAAATACATATATTTATATGATAGACATATATATAATAGACATATATTTATATAATAGACATATATATATATAATAGACATATATTTATATAATAGACATATATATATATAATAGACATATATTTATATAATAGACATATATATATAATAGACATATAGACATATATTTATATAATAGACATATAGACATATATTTATATAATATAATGAAAAATATAATATAATTGAAAAATGATGGATTTACTAGTAATTTTGTCATCAGACGAGCGACTGAAGAAGAAGCTTCTGCTCATGGATCTGATGATGAAGATACGAAGAGATCTGATGAAGATACAAAGAGATCTGATGAAGATACAAAGAGATCTGATGATGATATGAAGAGATCTGATGATGATACAAAGAGATCTGATGAAGATACAAAGAGATCTGATGATGATATGGAAGAGATCTGATGATGAATGAAGAGATCTGACGAAGATACGAGAGATCTGATGAAGAGATCTAGATACGAAGAGATCTGATGATGAAGATATGACGAAGAGATCTGATGAAGATACGAAGAGATCTGATGATAGAAGATAACGAAGAGATCTGATGATGAAGATCCCCGAAGAGATCTGATGAAGAAGATCTGAAGAGATCTGATGATGAAGATACGAAGAGATCTGATGAAGAAGAGATCTGATGAATGATACGAAGAGATCTGATGAAGATACGAAGAAGAGATCTGATGAAGATACGAAGAGATCTGATGAAGATACGAAGAGATCTGATGAAGATATGAAGAGATCTGATGAAGATGAAGATGATGACGAAGAGATCTACGAAGATATCAGATGAAGATACGAAGAGATCTGATGAAGATACGAAGAGATCTGATGAAGATACGAAGAGATCTGATGAAGATACGAAGAGATCTGATGAAGATATAGAAGATACCGAAGAGATCTGATGATGAAGATACGAAGAGATCTGATGAAGATACGAAGAGATCTGATGATGATACGAAGAGATCTGATGATGAAGATACGAAGAGATCTGATGAAGATACGAAGAGATCTGATGAAGATACGAAGAGATCTGATGAAGATACGAAGAGATCTGATGAAGATACGAAGAGATCTGATGAAGATACGAAGAGATCTGATGATGAAGATACGAAGAGATCTGATGAAGATACTGAAGAAGAGATCTGATGAAGATATGAAGAGATCTGATGAAGAAGATGACGAAGAGATCTGATGAAGATACGAAGAGATCTGATGAAGATACGAAGAGATCTGATGAAGATACGAAGAGATCTGATGAAGATACGAAGAGATCTGATGATGAAGATACGAAGAGATCTGATGAAGATACGAAGAGATCTGATGATGAAGATACGAAGAGATCTGATGAAGATACGAAGAGATCTGATGAAGATACGAAGAGATCTGATGAAGATATGAAGAGATCTGATGAAGATATGAAGATACGAAGAGATCTGGAGTCTGATGATGATATGAAGAGATCTGATGAAGATATGAAGAGATCTGATGAAGATATGAAGAGATCTGATGAAGATACGAAGAGATCTGATGAAGAATATCTGAAGAGATCTGATGAAGATACGAAGAGATCTGATGAAGATACGAAAGAGATCTGATGAAGATACGAAGAGATCTGATGATGAAGATACGAAGAGATCTGATGAAGATACGAAAGAGATCTGATGAAGATACGAAGAGATCTGATGATGAAGATACGAAGAGATCTGATGAAGATACGAAGAGATCTGATGATGAAGATACGAAGAGATCTGATGATCGAAGAGATCTGATGATGAAGATACGAAGAGATCTGATGAATGAACAGATCTGATGATGAAGATACGAAGAGATCTGATGATGAAGATACGAAGAGATCTGATGAAGATACGAAGAGATCTGATGATGATACGAAGAGATCTGATGATGAAGATACGAAGAGATCTGATGAAGATACGAAGAGATCTGATGAAGATATGAAGAGATCTGATGAAGATACGAAGAGATCTGATGAAGATATGAAGAGATCTGATGATGATATGAAGAGATCTGATGATGAAGATACGAAGAGATCTGATGATGAAGATACGGAAGAGATCTGATGAAGATACGAATAGAGATCATGATGAAGATACGAAGAGATCTGATGAAGATACGAAGAAGAGATCTGATGAAGATATACGAAGAGATCTGATGATGATATGAAGAGATCTGATGAAGATATGAAGAGATCTGATGAAGATACGAAGAGATCTGATGATGATGATATGAAGAGATCTGATGAAGATACGAAGAGATCTGATGAAGATACAAAGAGATCTGATGAAGATACGAAGAGATCTGATGAAGATACGAAGAGATCTGATGAAGATACGAAGATATCTAAAAGAAGAGATCTGATGAAGATACGAAGAGATCTGATGAAGATACGAAGAGATCTGATGAAGATACGAAGAGATCTGATGATGATATGAAGAGATCTGATGAAGATATGAAGAGATCTGATGAAGATACGAAGAGATCTGATGAAGATACAAAGAGATCTGATGAAGATATGAAGAGATCTGATGAAGATACAAAGAGATCTGATGAAGATACGAAGAGATCTGATGAAGATACGAAGAGATCTGATGAAGATACGAAGAGATCTGATGAAGATACGAAGAGATCTGATGAAGATATGAAGAGATCTGATGAAGATACGAAGAGATCTGATGAAGATACGAAGAGATCTGATGATGAAGATACGAAGAGATCTGATGAAGATACGAAGAGATCTGATGAAGATATGAAGAGATCTGATGAAGATACGAAGAGATCTGATGAAGATACGAAGAGATCTGATGAAGATATGAAGAGATCTGATGAAGATACGAAGAGATCTGATGAAGATACGAAGAGATCTGATGAAGATACGAAGAGATCTGATGAAGATACGAAGAGATCTGATGAAGATATGAAGAGATCTGATGAAGATACGAAGAGATCTGATGAAGATACGAAGAGATCTGATCATTTTACAGGTAACATGTAATAATTATAACAGTCTGGGCAGGTTTTTATTTAATTATTATTAATGTTTAGCTCTTTAGTAATAAATAGTTTCATCAGAAGTAACTTCTAAGAAGGTTTTATTTCAAATCTATGACTGAAGTCAACGATCTACTTATTTTACTATATTGATTCTTATCATAGTTTTATCATGTTTTCTCAATAGAATATTTCATTTAAAACATGTCATATTGTGGCTTTAGATCCTCGAACCTTTGTTCCATCAGACGTTCAGACCATGAAGTCTCAGGTGAAGCAGGAAGTGAGGAGCAGGTGTGAAGTTCATCTAGAAAGTCTCAGGTGAAGCAGGAAGTGAGGAGCAGGTGTGAAGTTCATCTAGAAAGTCTCAGGTGAAGCAGGAAGTGAGGAGCAGGTGTGAAGTTCATCTAGAAAGTCTCAGGTGAAGCAGGAAGTGAGGAGCAGGTGTGAAGTTCATCTAGAAAGTCTCAGGTGAAGCAGGAAGTAGGAGGAGCAGGTGTGAAGTTCATCTAGAAAGTCTCAGGTGAAGCAGGAAGTGAGGAGCAGGTGTGAAGTTCATCTAGAAAGTCTCAGGTGAAGCAAAAAAAGGGGAGGGGGGGGGGAAGTTCATCTAGAAAGTCTCAGGTGAAGCAGGAAGTGAGGAGCAGGTGTGAAGTTCATCTAGAAAGTCTCAGGTGAAGCAGGAAGTGAGGAGCAGGTGTGAAGTTCATCTAGAAAGTCTCAGGTGAAGCAGGAAGTGAGGAGCAGGTGTGAAGTTCATCTAGAAAGTAAACAATGATCGTCTTGTTTATCAGTTTCTTTTATTGCTTTGATGAGAAAATATTACAGAATATTATCTTGAAACACCAGCGATCTGAGGAACAGAAAGAAACTAACATTATATCAACATTATATCAACATGAAATATTTAAAGTAATATTATATGAATATTATATGAAATATTTAAAGTAATATTATATGAATATATGAAATATTTAAAGTAATATTATATGCATATATATAAAATATTGAGAGTAATATTATATGAAATATTTAAAGTAATATTATATGAAATATTGAAAGTAATATATGAATATATGGAATATTGAAAGTAATATTATATGCATATATATAAAATATTGAAAGTAATATTATATGAAATATTGAAAGTAATATTATATGCATATATATAAAATATTGAAAGTAATATTATATGAAATATTGAAAGTAATATTATATGCATATATATAAAATATTGAAAGTAATATTATATGAAATATTTAAAGTAATATTATATGCATATATATAAAATATTGAAAGTAATATTATATGAAATATGTAAGGTAATATATGAATATATGAAATATTTAAAGTAATATTATATGAATATTATAGGAAATATTTAAAGTAATATTATATGAATATATGAAATATTTAAAGTAATATTCTATGAAATATTCAAAGTAATATTCTATGAAATATTCAAAGCAATATTCTATGAAATATTCAAAGTAATATTCTATGAAATATTCAAAGCAATATTCTATGAAATATTTAAAGTAATATTCTATGAAATATTATAGGAAATATTTAAAGTAATATTATATGAATATATGAAATATTCAAAGCAATATTCTATGAAATATTCAAAGTAATATTCTATGAAATATTTAACCATGACATCAAAGGTTCAAAGGTCACAGGAGGACACAGAGTTTGGACGTGTGTCGTAGACCTCGACACGCCTTCAGACGCTCCTTCTTCCTCCTGGTGGGCTTCAGCACCGGGTCCGAGGCGGGAAGGCTGACCAGGCGCGAGCGGTGGTTCCGGTGCAGCAGGATCCTGTAGACGCCGGTGATGGAGCTCCTGCAGTCTTTGCCCTGATTGTTGACGATATGTTCCGCCGTGATCCCCAAGTTCTCCAGAGCACCTTTGACCTCCATGGCCTCCTCCCCCAGCCCCGACAGATCCGCCCCCGCCAGGTGAGACGGGTCCAGGTGGAAGGGGTCCATGGCTCTGGGGAAGTCCACGGGCAGCAGCCAATCACAGCCCATCATCTGCTCCACGCCGCAGCGCTCGGACGGCAGCGGGCGCAGGATTCCTCGGATCAACCTCTGGCACGGGTCGCTCACGCAGGACGGCAGCGAGAAGACGGCGTCCACGATGACGCGCTTCAGCTTGACCACGGTGTCGGCCCTGAAGGGCATGGAGCCCGTGACCATGAAGACCAGCATCACGCCCAGAGCCCACACGTCCACCAAGACGCCCACGTAGTGCTCGTCCCGGAACAGCTCGGGCGCGGCGTACGGCGGCGAACCGCAGAAGGTGTTGAGGGTCTCGTGGCGACCGCTGGTGGTGCTGAAGCCGAAGTCGCCGACCTTCACGCACGAGCCGCTGGTGTAGAAGACGTTCTCCGCCTTCAGGTCGCGATGGACGATGTCGTTCTGGTGCTGAAGACAAACAAGCTTCTTGTCTCTTGTGTTCGATTCTAATGATTCTATATTATATTATTATTGTATTATATATTATTATTGTATTATATATTATTATATACGCCTTAAAGTAACACTTAAAGATCATCACAATATAAAGAATAAATCGCTTCATCCAAGAGTTTAAATGTTTGACAAACATTCACATCAACAATCACTGATCACTGTTTTAAGACAAGCTTGGATCAGGATTAGATACGACATCAGTTATTGATCTGTTTATCAATCACACCTTAGATCGTAGATCAAAGAACGAAGACACCGCCGGGAAAGAGAATAGAATAGAAAGAGGGGATAAAAGACGGAAGAGAAGAAAACCCGAGAACATTTGAATGATTCGATTACAAGAAAACAAATCAGGATGTCTCTCTGCGAGGACACAGGGAACTTGAAAGGACCATTTGGCCGGAAAGGGACGAGCTCCCGGACGGGAAATTTGACTTAATATAACGATGTTTCTACAGATCGGGATCTTTTCTCCCGAACTATTGACCTGTTCAGTCGCCGGGAGATCGTGGGTCCGATCGATCGTGAAGCTTGTATTTGGTTTGACTTGAAGCGACGAATAAACAACAGTGACTCTGATGGTTCATCGTTCTGCACGAAGCGAAGCCTAAGACCCGAGACGGACTGACGTCGTGTTGGAGCGACGGAAGCGACTCCGTGTTTTCATCGTTTAACTTGTAAATGTTTCCAGTCTAACATTTCCATGACTTTTCTAAATGTGTTTAAAGATGTTCGGAGCAAACATTTGTTGATGAACAACATGTTCCATCAGGACGAGTGAATCACTGCTGCGTGAGAAAGACGTGATGATAGAGATGATTCGTGACAGGAACTGGACAGAAGAAGTCAACACTCTGACCTTGAGATCATAACCCTCTGACCTTGAGGATCATAACCCTCTGACCTTGAGGATCATAACCCTCTGAACTTGAGGATCATAACCCTCTGACCTTGAGGATGATAACCCTCTGACCTTGAGGTTAATAAACCTCTGACCTTGAGGATCATAACCCTCTGACCTTGAGGTTAATAAACCTCTAAACTTGAGGATCATAACCCTCTGACCTTGAGGATGATAAATCTTTGACCTTGAGGATGATAAGCCTCTGACCTTGAGGATGATAACCCTCTGACCTTGAGGATGATAAGGTGATGTGTGTTTGGCTGAAACATTCGGAGTGAGATACTGATCGGCTTGTAAAACTGGGACGAAGCTATAACAGCGAACTAACAGCTCTGTACTTCAGAAAACCTTCAGACATGTAAACTCTGTGTCGTCTCTCACTTGTAAACAAGTAAAATCTCACTATTTTTGTTGTAACGTGTGACTTTGAACCAGATCTTCAATTGTTCTTCAGGTTCTTAATCCGTCAGAAAGACTTGATTTTTGTGACTTCTTGTGATTTTTCTCTTTTGGTCGAATGAGCAGAACTGACACCAAAATATGTCCAAACTTCAGCTTAAAAAGGTGCAGAAGTCACTGTATCCTCTCGTCCTTAGTCATCGCGGGGCTATCTTGACATTTCATTATTCTTTCAGTTGTGGGGATTCATTCATTCATTCATTCATTCATTCATCGATCCACAGATCTAAAGCCACGATGACACTAAACTCCAGGAAGATAATAACTTTAAAGATGAGTTCATATCTTACTGTGGCGCCACCTGTCTGTAGACACTCACCATGTGATGAACGGCAGAGAGAATTTGAGCAAAGACAGTCTTGCCCTCGTTGTCGGACAGTTTTCCTTCAGTGGTTATTTTGGAGTAGAGTTCTCCTCCGGCCGCGAACTCCATCACCAGGTGTAGCCGCGACAGAGTCTCCACCACCTGAGGAGACACTTCAGGTGAGTCCAGGTCTGTCACTGGTTTACTGGGACGACGCTGTTTTCAAACCATCACTCGTATGTAATCGTGAATGAAACATTCGTGTCTTCTGTTGTTGTTGAAGTTTAGATCAAGTTTAGTTCAAGTTTGGTTTAGTTTAAGATTAAGTTTAGTTCAAGTTTAGTTTAGTTTAAGTTTAGTTTAAGTTTAGTTCAAGTTTAGTTCAAGTTTAGTTCAAGTTTAGTTCAAGTTTAGTTTAAGTTTAGTTTAAGTTTAGTTTAAGTTTAGTTTAAGTTTAGTTTAAGTTTAGTTTAAGTTTAGTTTAAGTTTAGTTCAAGTTTAGTTCAAGTTTAGATCAAGTTTAGATCAAGTTTAGATCAAGTTTAGATCAAGTTTAGTTCAAGTTTAGATCAAGTTTAGATCAAGTTTAGATCAAGTTTAGATCAAGTTTAGTTCAAGTTTAGTTCAAGTTTAGTTCAAGTTTAGATCAAGTTTAGATCAAGTTTAGTTCATTGATGTTTCCACAAAGTTCCTTCAGAACCTTCAAGACTGTCCTTGTGCATCTGATGAACGAGTGACTATTACATTCATACAGTTATTTACATAAAACATGTTTAAAATGAAATATAAGAGGATTATTTATTTTTCTATATTAAATCTTCTTTTATGATTTTTATTTTTGTTTTTCACTAGAGACTCGTTTGTTTGACCAGGAGCTTCAACAAACTTCTCATGAATCAATAAATGTTCTTCTCTCATGTCGACTTATGTTGATTATTTTAAGAGTTTTCTTGTCATTTTAGACAAAAATGTTTGTTCATTTTAATGTAGCGACAGGAGCTCAGTCGTCTTCGTCTTCATCTTCGTCCACAAAGACACTTAACATCTCAACACCTTCAAACTGCTCGACTGTAACGTAATCGAAGCTCCACGTGAAGAACTGATCAGAATAAATGAGATGTTTTTGAGATGTTTGTAGCAGAAGCTGAAGGAACATCATCCTGCACAGACAGGAAGTACTTCGGGTAAATATTGGAGCTCGTTTCTAGCAACCTAACAGGAGCTAACGATGCTAAAGAAGATGCTAAAAAGATGCTAAAGAAGATGCTAAAGAAGATGCTAAAGAAGATGCTAAAGAAGATGCTAAAGAAGATGCTAAAGAAGATGCTAAAGAAGATGCTAAAGAAGATGCTAAAGAAGATGCTAAAGAAGATGCTAAAGAAGATGCTAAAGAAGATGCTGGTCCACAGCTCAGTCTCTGACCCACAGACACACGTCAACACTCTCAGAAGAACGGACCTCATAGAGGCGGATGATGTTGGGATGGTGCAGCTTCTCCATGCTGGAGATCTCTCTGGACAGAAGTCTCTGGGTCTTTTGGTCGAACTTGGTTTTGTCCAGGATCTTGACGGCAACTTTGTCTGGTGAAGACAAGAGACAATGGAGTGTTGCATCATGGGAGGAGCATTGGTGCTCCATGTGTTCACTGATGACAGTGTTGCATCATGGGAGATGATCATGATGACAGTAGTTTGTCCAGTGATGTCACCAGTGAGTCCAGCTTCAACCTCAGATGTTGACACTGAATCCAGAACCTTCTGAGCTCCTTCAGACGTGAATCACTGCATCTTGAAACCTTTTCTGTTCCTACGTTGACGAGCAGATCGAACGAGTCTCGTGAACGAACACAAACTTTAATGTTTGTTTCTGAAGATGTTTATTATTTAACTTTTACAATAAAGTTCAAAACAAACTGTTTCTTCCATAAGTGAAGTTTCAAGATATGAAGCGTAAAACAATTATGTTCAAAAGGTCCTTTGAAGGTCGAACCCGTGAGATCATAGATTGATTCATGAACTCGTACCTTTGGTCAGAGCGTGAATTCCTAGTTTGACGTGAGAGAAGTTTCCACAACCGATCTCCCCTCGGATCTTGTAGAAGCCGATTCTCCTGCCGACCGTCAACTCGCGCACGACCCTGAACACCTGACAGTTAGACTCCGCCCCCAGAGCCACCGCCAGAACACACCTGTCGTCCTGGCACATGTCCAGGTTCAGCCTCTCCAGCGGCGTCAGGCGTCGCACCAGGCCATCGTCGTCCGAACTGTCCTGGCCGTCGGTGACCCTGGAGCCATCGGTGACCCTGGAGCCATCGGTGACCCTGGAGCCGACGGTGGGTCCAGACGAGTCTCCGGCAGAGTCACAGGAGTCCCGGGTCTCGGCTCCACCTGGACCGGTTCTGGAGCCGGCGTCGCTCTTCCCCTCATCTCGGCTGCTCTCTGAGGGACAGACCGCCGTCATCCCGGCCTCAGCTCATGACCGGACCTCCTGCAGAACTGAACCATAGGAACATTACAACAAGTTCTTCACTGGAAAACAACGCTTGTTATGGGTCAGTATTAACGAAGGACAGGTGAAGGTCGTGATGTTCGAGACCGTTCCGACCATCACTACCGTTTCGACCATCACGACCTTCTCGACCACCACGTCCGCCTAAACCAGCTCCTCCTAATCCACGTCCTCCTATACCAGGTCCTCCGAAACCAGGTCCTCTTTAGCCACGTCCTCCTAATCCACTTCCTCCTAACCCATTTCCTCCTAAACCACTTCCTCCTAAACCAGGTCCTCCTTAACAACGTCCTCCTAAACCAGGTCCTCCTATACCAGGTCCTCCTTAACAACGTCCTCCTAATCTACGTCCTCCTTAACCAGGTCCTCCTAACCAGGTCCTCCTTAGCCATGTCCTCCTTAGCCATGTCCTCCTTAGCCATGTCCTCCTAATCAACGTCCTCCTAATCAACGTCCTCCTTAACCAGGTCCTCCTACGGGCCCCAAACCGGTCCTCCTAACCAGGCCTCCTTGCCATGTCCTCCTACAGCCCGTCCTCCTAAACCACGTCTCCTCCACCCTCCTAAACCATCCTCCTAAACCACGTCCTCCTAAACCAGGTCCTCCTTACGTCCTCCTAAACCAGGTCTCCATCAGACGTCCTCCTAAACCAGGCTAAACCAGGTCTGGGTCCTTAACCAGGCCTCCTAAGGCCCACCCCCCCCTAACCGCCTCCTACCCCTCTAAACCAGGTCCTAACCAGCCCTCAACACGTCCTCCTACACGCCCAACACGCCCCCCCCCCAGCCACCACGCTCCTTAACCACCCTCCCCTCCCCACGCCTCCTTCCCGTCCTCCTAAGCCCTATACAGCTCACGCCTCCCTAACAGCCTAAAGGTCCTCCAACGCTCCTAACATCCCCTAAACCTTCTTAACCGTCCTCCTAACACAACAAGGTCCCAAAACAACGCCCTAAACGGTTCTAACAGTATTAAACTCTCCCACCGTCCTCCTAACCACGTCCTCCTAAACCAGGTCCCTTACCAGTCTCCTAACCACGTCCTCTAACCAGGTCCTCCTTAACCAGGTCCTCCTAAACCAGGTCCTCCTAAACCAGGTCCTCCTAAACCAGGTCCTCCTTAGCCATGTCCTCCTAATCCACGTCCTCCTAATCCATGTCCTCCTAATCCACGTCCTCCTAATCCACGTCCTCCTAAACCACGTCCTCCTTAACAACGTCCTCCTAAACCAGGTCCCCCTTAACAACGTCCTCCTAAACCAGGTCCTCCTATACCAGGTCCTCCTAAACCAGGGCCTCCTAAACCATATCCTCCTAAACCAGGTCCTCCTCAACCAGGTCCTCCTTAACAACGTCCTCCTCAACCAGGTCCTCCTTAACAACGTCCTCCTAAACCAGGTCCTCCTTAGCCACGTCCTCCTAGACCACTTCCTCCTAAACCACTTCCTCCTAAACCAGGTCCTCCTTAACAACGTCCTCCTAAACCAGGTCCTCCTAATCTATGTCCTCCTTAACAACGTCCTCCTAAACCAGGTCCTCCTAATCTATGTCCTCCTTAACAAGGTCCTCCTAAACCAGGTCCTCCTAATCTATGTCCTATTTAGCCACGTCCTCCTAATCCAGGTCCTCCTTAACAACGTCCTCCTAAACCAGGTCCTCCTAAACCAGGTCCTCCTAAACCAGGTCCTCCTTAACCAGGTCCTCCTAATCCACGTCCTCCTAATCCACGTCCTCCTAAACCACGTCCTCGTAAACCACGTCCTCCTAAACCACGTCCTCGTAAACCACGTCCTCCTAATCCACGTCCTCCTAAACCAGGTTCTCCTAGTCCACGTCCTCCTAAACCATGTCCTCCTAAACCAGGTCCTCCTAATCTACGTCCTCCTAATCTACGTCCTCTTTGTCCACGTCCTCCTAAACCACTTCCTCCTAAACCACTTCCCCCTAAACCACTTCCCCCTAAACCACTTCCCCCTAAACCACATCCTCGTAAACCACGTCCTCGTAAACCACGTCCTCATAAACCACGTCCTCGTAAACCAGGTTCTCCTAATACAGGTCCTCCTAAAACAGGTCCTCCTAATCCACGTCCTCCTAAACCAGGTTCTCCTAGTCCACGTCCTCCTAAACCAGGTTCTCCTAATCCATGTCCTCCTTAACAACGTCCTCCTAAACCAGGTCCTCCTTAACCACACCCTCCTTAACCACGTCCTCCTAAACCAGGTCCTCCTAAACCAGGTCCTCCTTAACAACGTCCTCCTAATCCACGTCCTCCTAAACCAGGTCCTCCTAATCTACATCCTCCTTGACCACTTCCTCCTAATCCACGTCCTCCTAAACCAGGTCCTCCTTAACAACAACCTCCCACCTGAAGGGTTGAGCGTGTGTTGACACTAAAACATCCGGCAGCTGCTCTAAGGAGGAGTGAGGCTCCGTATCCACGGAGACTGAGCCTCAAAGAGTCCAAACACCCAGTTGGTGAAGGAGCCAGAGAGGACTTGATGATCCAGGAGCGTCTGGAGAGGAAACTATAATCCCAGCACACATGGACCACATGAACCTGCACATCATCTCTAAGGCCACCAAGCAGCTGCTGGAGCCACAGCTCAGGAGATGCCGGGGTCAGCGGGGTCAGCCGGGGTCAGCGGGGTCAGCGGGGTCAGGTCCTGGACGACCCTAAACACTGCTGTGACTCCAGGAACAGAAAGATGAGTTCAAGTGCATCAGTTTTTTCAAAACCTTGAGTTTCTTCTCACTTGTAACGACAGAACCGAAGGAAACTCTATTATTATCTTTTCTATCTATTATTTTTAATATTATTATTATAATAATTATTATTCAATCTATTGTTATTATTAATATTATTAATATTATTATTCAATCTATTATTATTAGTATCTTATTTAATCGATTATGATTATTATTATTATTATCTTATTCAATCTATTATCATTAATATTATCAAAATTATTAATATATTATTCCATCTATTATTATTATCTTATTCAATCTACTATTATTATAATAATTATTATTCAATCTATTATTATTATATAACCTATTGAAACAATATTTACCAATATATTAAACTAACATTTTTATCATTTAAATTCTGTATAAAAACATGTTTAAATGTATTTGCTATTCAAATGAAAGTTCATTTTTAGTTTCTTAGATATATATATATATATATATATATATATACACACACACATGTACATATATATTGAGATAAAAACATAGTTTTGTAGGAAGATTTAAAACTGCTACGTTTCAATTCAAGTTCTTTATTTCTTTCATTTCAAAGATGAACAATCGTGTGAAACATCAACAAACGACTCACAACAAACGACTCACATCAACAAACGACTCACAACAAACGACTCACATCAACAAACGACTCACAACAAACGACTCACATCAACAAACGACTCACAACAAACGACTCACAACAACAAACGACTCACAACAACAGACGACTCACAACAACAAACGACTCACATCAACAAACGACTCACAACAAACGACTCACATCAACAAACGACTCACAACAAACGACTCAC
>JACEEU010000744.1:50879890-50887390 GCA_016630915.1 Callionymus lyra
ACACACACACACACACACACACACACACGATGTTCTGTCGTCTCACTTCCTGTTTTATTGTGAAGTCCTGGTCCGTTTGTCTCGTCAACTTCCTCTTGTACCTGATCGACTCGACTCACCTGTGTCTTCTGTCACCTGATCATGGATCGTTGTTCAAACGCCTCCGTTGTCTGTCACTCATGGTCGTGACTGCTACAGGTTTTCATCTTTGAACACACAAGTGAACACACAGGTGAACACACAGGTGAACACACAGGTGAACACACAGGTGAACACACAAGTGAACACACAGGTGAACACACAGGTGAACACACAGGTGAACACACAGGTGAACACACAGGTGAACACACAAGTGAAACACAGGTGAACACACAGGTGAACACATAGGTGAACACACAGGTGAACACACAGGTGAACACACAGGTGAACACACAGGTGAACACACAAGTGAACACACAGGTGAACACACAGGTGAACACACAGGTGAACACACAAGTGAACACACAGGTGAACACACAAGTGAACACACAAGTGAACACACAGGTGAACACACAGGTGAACACACAGGTGAACACACAGGTGAACACACAAGTGAACACACAGGTGAACACACAGGTGAACACACAAGTGAACACACAAGTGAACACATAGGTGAACACACAGGTGAACACACAAGTGAACACACAAGTGAACACACAGGTGAACACACAGGTGAACACACAGGTGAACACACAGGTGAACACACAGGTGAACACACAAGTGAACACACAGGTGAACACACAAGTGAACACACAGGTGAACACACAGGTGAACACACAGGTGAACACACAAGTGAACACACAAGTGAACACACAAGTGAACACACAAGTGAACACACAGGTGAACACACAAGTGAACACACAGGTGAACACACAAGTGAACACACAAGTCAACACACAAGTCAACACATAGGTGAACACACAAGTCAACACATAGGTGAACACACAAGTGAACACACAGGTGAACACACAAGTGAACACACAGGTGAACACACAGGTGAACACACAAGTGAACACACAGGTGAACACACAAGTGAACACACAGGTGAACACACAAGTGAACACACAGGTGAACACACAGGTGAACACACAGGTGAACACACATGTGAACACACAGGTGAACACACAGGTGAACACACAGGTGAACACACAGGTGAACACACAAGTGAACACACAGGTGAACACACAAGTGAACACATAGGTGAACACACAAGTCAACACACAGGTGAACACACAGGTGAACACACAGGTGAACACACAGGAGGAACACACAAGGAACACAGGTGAACACACAAGTCAACACACAGGTGAACACACAGGTGAACACATAGGTGAACACACAAGTGAACACACAAGTGAACACACAAGTGAACACACAGGTGAACACACAGGTGAACACACAAGTGAACACACAAGTGAACACATAGGTGAACACACAAGTCAACACACAGGTGAACACACAAGTGAACACACAGGTGAACACACAGGTGAACACACAGGTGAACACACAGGTGAACACACAGGTGAACACACAAGTGAACACACAGGTGAACACACAGGTGAACACACAGGTGAACACACAGGTGAACACACAGGTGAACACACAGGTGAACACACAAGTGAACACACAGGTGAACACACAAGTGAACACACAGGTGAACACACAGGTGAACACACAGGTGAACACACAGGTGAACACACAGGTGAACACAGGTGACACAGGTGAACACACAAGTGAACACACAGGTGAACACACAAGGTGAACACACAGGTGAACACACAGGTGAACACACAGGTGAACACACAGGTGAACACACAGGTGAACACACAGGTGAACACACAGGTCAACACACAGGTGAACACACAGGTGAACACACAGGTGAACACACAACACACAGGTGAACACACAGGTGAACACACAAGTCAACACACAGGTGAACACACAGGTGAACACACAGGTGAACACACAAGTGAACACATAGGTGAACACACAAGTCAACACACAAGTCAACACACAGGTGAACACACAGGTGAACACACAGGTGAACACACAGGTGAACACACAGGTGAACACACAGGTCAACACACAGGTGAACACACTAAAGAACTTAATAAAGAACTAAATAAGTAAAGGAGAACTAAAAAAAACAAAAGAAGAATTTAAAAAACTAAAGAACTAAAGAAGAAGTAAAGGTGAACTAAAGGAGAACCAAAACAAATAAAATAAAGGAGAACTAAAAAAAGAACTAAAGAAGAACCAAAGGAGAACTAAAAAAAAAAAAAGAAGTAAAGGAGAACTAAAGAGAAAAAAAAAAAAGAAGTAAAGGAGAACTAAACAACAACTAAAGGACAACTAAATAACTAAAAGACAACTAAATAACTAAAGGAACTAAAACATTATTTAAAGACATTAAAGGTTGAAAACTGACAACAAATAAATAACAACAACAATAAAGACTAAAATATAGAAAACCTTGAACTAAACACTATTTTTAGTTTTGTTTCTAGTGAAAATAAACCCGGTCACGTGAGGAGTTGATCACGTGACAGAGCAACAAGTGGACCAGCTCCTCCCAAACGACCCGATGACGTCACAAATGTCTTGAAAGTTGGCTGAAGCAGACGAGAGTGACGTCACAGCGGTCGCCCGTCGAGGAGCGTCGTGTTCGTGAGAATCTAAGATGACGTCAGTCTTACTTGAGGCTCGCGCTTCTTCTTCCTCCCGCCATGTTGACAACCTCTGATGATCCCCGTGATTGACAGGAGAGCGGACCAATCAGCGAGGAGATGCGCGGGCTGAGGGAGAATATTGACCAATCAGCGGCCGGTATTACAGCGCGAGCCGCAGATCAACGAACGTCAATTATCTGTACCTGCCGCCTGTGACGTCATCAGTGGTGCAGAACATCCGCGTTTATTTTAATAGATAATTTATATTCATTTAATAATAGGAATAAAACGACTTCATTCTGCTTCAGAACGAAAAAATAATTATGCGTTTAATTTTAGCACAATTGTGACTGAAGTACTTGATTTATTATATATATATATATATATATATATATATATAACAGAATTGAACTCGAGATTTAAATTGACTTAAATTAAAAAAAAAATACTTCAGATACGAGTGAAATCTTAATTACACATTTAAACACTAAAAGTAAGTCAGTCATTTGTATTTATATAGAGCTTTTCCAGACCAGGGTCACAAAGCACTTAAACAATATTCCATAAAGTATATACTTTGAAGATCAAGATAAAACTGATAACAAACACAAGAGTCTCAGAGAATCAAGGAAAAGCCTGAACAAATAAAAAGTCTTAAGATGTTTCTTAAAGTAGATCAAAGAAGGAAGATGGTCCCGGACTTTAGTTTCTTACTTTACCTCAACATGGACGCCGCACACGAGCAGATCCACAAACACCTGTCGTCACGGACACCTGTTGCCAGGTGTGTCAGAGCCTTCGTCTCCTGTGGTTTCAGCGGAACCTTCATGGACTGGCGTCTGGACAACCAGAGATAATGAAGATAATAACGAAGACTCGTCCTCGTGTGAAACCAGACGTACAAGTATAGATCATTTATTCAAACGAGAAAAGTCTATAAAACAAATGTTCAAAGCGTCAAACGTTGATGTCAAGTGTGGAATAAGTTAAGTTCAGGTGAAGGTGAGACAGGAACAGGATGTTCATACGACCACCGTCTCGATGTCCTCCATGTTGGTCTCCACCTCCTCCTCCACCTCCACCACCTCAGAGTTCTCCTGCTGACCCTCCATGCTCGTGGTCATGACTTGGATCTGAAGCCCCGCCCTCTTCAGCCGCTCCACGTCCTCCTCGCACATGCCGGCCACCGCCGCCTCGTCCAGCACCACCGCCGTGGCCTCGCCCATCTGGATCAGCTCCACGGGGTCCATGGTGACGTGCTCCACCTGGATGCCCTCCTCCACGATCACCGTCTCCGAGCCCGCCAGGTCCTGGACGGCGATGGCGGCGGCGGAGTCGTTGATGACCAGGTTGTCCGTGGACGCCACGTTCCTGATGGAGTGAGCGGCCTTGAGGTGCGACTTGAGCTCCTGAGCGCTGGTGAACCACATGTCGCACACGGTGCAGTGGTTGGGTTTGTCCCCCGTGTGGCTCACCAGGTGGTCCTTGAACTGCTCCCAGATGTTGAAGACACTGTTGCACACCTGAGAGACAACATCCCAGGATCGTCAACACAAACAGGTGAGATGTTCTTCACGAGACAGAGAACTTCTCTGGACTGAGACGCTTCCATAGCAAGTGTTGAAACACGCTTTGATACCAGGAAGTGAATCCAAAGATCTTTGATGTTTACAGACGTTCACAGATCTGTTCGTCATGTTGGTCTGAAGCGTCACGTGATCATAGATGGACTTCATGTTAACTCTGTGAGTCTGAGCTCGAATAGAATGAATGCATGTGACTCAACATATGAAAAGGACTCATGACTTGAAGCATCTCAACACGTCTACAGCAGGAAGTGTCTCCATGTTTCATGAAGAAGCGTCTGCAGGCGTCGTCGACTCGACGTTCGGTGAACGATGAGTTAACGTCTCGAACACGTGTGAGATCTACAGCCTTATATCTCGAAGGTCAATGACTGGACGTGAGGTCGATCATCAAGTGTCTCAGAGGTTCTACTGCAGAGACACCAGGAGACGCTCGTCCCGAGAAACGAGTCGAGCTTTCTTCAGAAAAATGGAATATTCAATTGTTTTTACTCGTTCACACATTTTCTTTTGCACTAGAAACTTCTTTCTTTTGCTCGCTGTGGAACTTTACTAAAAAATAATGTTTCTCTTCGTTTGAAGGATCTATGAAGACATTTAATGACACGTTTGGAGACGTTTGCTCCTCAAGTCCTCAGAATATACCTGGCATTCGTAGAGTTTCTTGCGTCCCTTCTTGGCGCCGGCTCCGTTCTGACAGGCCGCCATGTGACACTTGAGAGTGCTGTTCCTCGCAAACCTCTCGCGACAATCCGGACACTCGTACGGTTTCTCGCCTACAGACGCACAAACATGTGGATGGATGTTAACACAAGTCCATCTACTGCTGACTACACACTCACAGGACCGGTTCAGTGAAGCTGCAGCTGATTGGACCACAAGTTACAACATCAACCAATGGGACGCCTACTTTGTCGTAAGCTCCGCCCATCGAGTGGAGCACTGAGAGATTTGATTGGATCATACGTGTGTCTCTGAACACGAGTCAAAATGATGAAGTCTGAAGTAGATCACATGATGAAAAGCTCTGGTGTGTGACCTGCTTCACTCTCGTGTCCGTTACAAACACCGTAACCGCGTCAAACACACACTCCAACAACGCCGGTAACACAACTGCTGACGTCAACAAAACAAAGAGCGGCAGGTGAAGCATGAAGTCACAGTACCAAGAGTTTCAACTGTAACCATCTTAACTAGTTTGACGTGTTGGACGGTGAACAGTCCAGTGTTTACCATCTATTCTATAAACTGTATATGTATCCATTTTAGTTTTCTCCTCTTCTAATTTTATTAAACCAATTCCAGAATGTCCAGAGCCACAAAAAAATCCTCTTTCGTTTTGTTTGCGATTAAAGCTGCTCTTGATTCATGCGTTGACTCTTCAGGTGAGAAGCAGCTGCAGATTCTTGATGAATAGTTGATGTAAACGGATGTAAACGGATGTAAACGGATGTAAACGGATGTAAACGGATGTAAACGGATGTAAACGGATGTAAACGGATGTAAACGGATGTAAACGGATGTGAACGGATGTGAACTGATGTAAACTGATGTAAACGGATGTAAACTGATGTAAACTGATGTAAACGGATGTAAACGGATGTAAACGGATGTAAACGGATGTAAACGGATGTAAACGGATGTAAACGGATGTAAACGGATGTAAACGGATGTAAACGGATGTAAACGGATGTAAACGGATGTAAACTGATGTAAACGGATGTAAACGGATGTAAACTGATGTAAACCGATGTAAACGGATGTAAACTGATGTAAACGGATGTAAACTGATGTGCACGAGTCTCACCCGCGCACGAGTCTCACCTGTGCACGAGTCTCACCTGTGCACGAGTCTCACCCGTGCACGAGTCTCACCTGTGCACGAGTCTCACCTGTGCACGAGTCTCACCTGTGCACGAGTCTCACCCGTGCACGAGTCTCACCTGTGCACGAGTCTCACCTGTGCACGAGTCTCACCCGCGCACGAGTCTCACCTGTGCACGAGTCTCACCTGTGTGTTTCCTGAGATGCTCCTTGAAGTGGCCGAAGTGGTCGAAGTGTTTCTTGCAGTATTCGCAGACGTGCGTCTTCTTCTGTGGTTTCTGAGCGAGCAGCTCCACGTCGTAGTGGAACGTGTTGACGTGATGTTTGTAGGCACCTTCCCTCAGGTACGCTTTGCCGCAGTGTTTGCACAGGTAACGTCTCTCCAGCAGACACGAGTGTTTCTTCATGTGCATCTTCAGCTGCTGGAACAGCTGGAAGGTGAGCCCGCACTTGTCGCAGGGATACGAGCCGTTGACCTGCGAGATCTGGACTTCCATGAAATCCAAGCCGTCCTTCGGCGTCGTTTCCGTCTCCTCCTGGTAAACCACCTCCTGCACGGACGTTCAAGATGTCATTTACACGTGTTTTCATCCTTCGATGACGTGCGACGTTCAATTCACGAGGACGTCTCGGAGAAACGATCATCTCCATCGCAGTTCAAGTACCTGCAGAGAAGGTTCTCCCTGCTCGTACTTGCTGGTGATGTCGGCCAGCAGCGCCAGAGCAGAATCATCAGACTGGTTGCTCCGAGCCACGACCTCCACCAGCTCAGAGTCTTCCACGTCGATGGTGTTTTCTTCGATCACCTCAATCTCTACCTGCCACGAGCGGAGAACAGTGAGTTTGGGGTTTTTTTGGTGAGAAACTCCAGACAAACCTGTTGTGTTTCCACCGACGGCAGAGTTTCCGTGATCACGTTCGACGTCTCGGCGATCTTCCTTTTCTTCCCCTGACTCAGAGCTTCCTGCTTCTCATTGATCCTGCGAGACAAAAGCATGACTCTCTGGAAACATGAGCAGGACCATCACAGACGGACGGAGAACTCGCTCACATGAATCAGTTAAAAGGACAAAAAGAGGTTCACGACTCTTACTTGTCATCCAAGGCCTTGATAGCTTCCTGCATCTGCAAGTACTCAGCAGCCTTCCAGACGTCGAGGGCTTCTTCCTTCTCCACGACAGCCAGCGTGGCCGTGTAGGTGAACTCTAGCAGCTGCTGGAACGCCGCGTTGCTCACTCCTGCGAAAATCAACTTGTTTCATTACAAGGTTTATAATCAAGTTTACGGTGCTGATCCAGAATCTGTAGACAAACGTGATCGTAATGAACTAAATCTATTAAAAAATTAAATTAAATTCATTTCAGTAATCCATTTGAAATCTA
>JACEEU010000744.1:50892390-50904890 GCA_016630915.1 Callionymus lyra
CACACCTGAACACACCTGAACACACCTGAACACACACCTGAACACACACCTGAACACACACCTGAACACACCTGAACACACCTGAACACACAACTGAACACACACCTGAACACAGTTTCAGGAAAATTACTTAAATCAAGATCGAATCACTAAATGTTCTCATTAAACGACGCAGATGAAGACAGTGTTTCAAGTAATAACTGGACGTCTGTCTCCACAGGATGGACGGTCTGCGGCAGAAGCTGGAGGGTCAGGGTCTGAAGGACGTGACCTTCATGGTGGTGAACCATCAGGGTCAACAGGCTCAGAGGCTTCACCCCATGTTGGGTCAGAGGTTGTCTCGGAACATCTCGCTGCACCAGCAGCTGGAGGCGCAGACGGACGTGTGGCAGCTGCTCCACGGCGAGAAGGACGACTTCCTGGTCTACGACAGGTGAGCATGACTTCCTGGTCCAGGACAGGTGAGCATGACTTCCTGGTCCAGGACAGGTGAGCACGCCGCGACCTGCCGCGTCACCCTCTGACCTCCGTGACCCCCGCAGGTGCGGTCGACTCACGCGTCACATCTCTCTGCCGTACTCCGTCATCGGTCACGGCCACGTCGAGGAGGCAGTCACAGAGGCCTACTGCGGGAGCGTGTGTGGAGCCTGCGGTCACCAGGTAACTGTCAATCAAGTGACCTGTCAGTCGACGCGTCAATCTGTGGAAATCATGATCAAATGAAAGAAATGATTCATAAATAAACTCTAGTTAACAAGTTTGTGTTCTTGAACGTATCAACGGTTGAAGATCTTTTCTTGTTCACGTGAAGGTTGACGAGACCAAACCAGAGTGTCAAGACCGAGTGTCAGCCCAGCAGCCCGATGTCGCCCCAGTGGAGCCTCAGGGTCACCATCAGGGTCACCATCAGGGTCACCTTCAGGGTCACCATCATGGTCACCAACATCACGGTCACCAACATCACGGTCACCACCAGGGGGGGCACATGCAGGACGGGCCTCAGGAGGCTCGGGGGTCACAGGTCATGCAGCGCCCCTGAGTGTCGGAGGCCTCCAGGTGAAAGTTGAGGCGCAGCTGACAGTGGACGCCCGGGTCGGACCCGGCTCCGTCTCGGTCCAGCTGATGCTGACACTGACGTCAGCTGTTCGGCGAGGCCGAGGGCGAGCGGCCCGCCGACCTCTGACACTGTGACGAGGCGCTCCCCGCCTCCTGACAGTGACACGGGGCGGCGGCGGCGGCGCCGGTCAGAGAGAGCTGACAGTGACGTCCGCCTCCGGCTGCCTGACCGCAGCCCGAGCCGTGACCCTGACCCGCGGGCGTGTCCAGCTGAGCCTGACAGCAGATCTAAAGGGTCGTGAGGCGTTCACTGACCCGGTCCTCGTGCTCCAGACGCCTCCTCCGTCCACGTCGCTCCAGCGTCCATGAAGGCAGGCGCGGAAACTACGCTCTAGTGGCGTCTGCTGGAAGTGCAGCTGCAGCGGCGGGAGCGAGGCGTTCAGGAGCACGAGCGACGGTGGGAAACATTCGTGACAACGAAGAATGAGCACAAACTCACTGAAGCTTCTATAACCAGGTGTTCATGTAGATCATGGTTGACGAGCACATCTCACTTTTAATCCTTAATCTTTGAACGGTTTGAGAAACACTCGGAGCTTCATGATGGTTTCTATGGAAACGATGTCACGACCTTGAAACCTGACGCTCGCTCGGAGTGAAGACGAAAGATGGTGAAATGAATGTTTATAATGTTTGTTTTTGTGATTAAAGTCAAGTTTAGAAACGATGATTATTATTCATTATAATGTGGAGCACGTGAAGGATATAAACTTCCCATGATGCACTGGGGGAAAGAACACGACCCTTAGAGAAGAACACACCAACAAATGAGCGTCAGTCGATGAAACCTGATCCTGGACATGAATGTCTTTCTATCTGGTCCTTCGATCAGTGATTATTACTGTTATTACTGTTATTACTGTTATTACTATTATTACTGTTATTACTATTATTACTATTATTACTATTATTACTGTTATTACTATTATTACTGTTATTACTGTTATTACTGTTATTACTATTATTACTGTTATTACTATTATTACTGTTATTACTGTTATTACTATTATTACTGTTATTACTGTTATTACTATTATCTATTTATTACTGTTATTACTTTATTACTATTATTACTGTTATTACTGTTATTACTATTATTACTATTATTACTGTTATTACTATTATTACTATTATTACTATTATTACTGTTATTACTATTATTACTGTTATTACTATTATTACTGTTATTACTGTTATTACTGTTATTACTATTATTACTGTTATTACTATTATTACTGTTATTACTATTATTACTATTATTACTGTTATTACTATTATTACTGTTATTACTATTATTACTGTTATTACTGTTATTACTGTTATTACTATTATTACTGTTATTACTGTTATTACTATTATTACTATTATTACTGTTATTACTATTATTACTATTATTACTATTATTACTATTATTACTGGGTTATTACTGTTATTACTGTTATTACTATTATTACTATTATTACTGTTATTACTATTATTACTGTTATTACTATTATTACTGTTATTACTATTATTACTATTATTACTGTTATTACTATTATTACTGTTATTACTATTATTACTGTTATTACTATTATTACTGTTATTACTATTATTACTATTATTATTTATTACTGTTATTACGGTATTATTACTGTTATTACTATTATTACTATTATTACTATTATTACTGTTATTACTATTATTACTGTTATTACTGTTATTACTATTTATTACTATTATTCTATTATTACTGTTATTACTATTATTACTATTATTACTGTTATTACTATTATTACTATTATTACTATTATTACTATTATTACTGTTATTACTGTTATTACTATTATTACTGTTATTACTGTTATTACTATTATTACTGTTATTACTATTATTACTATTATTACTATTATTACTGTTATTACTATTATTACTATTATTACTGTTATTACTATTATTACTGTTATTCACTGTTATGTACTATTATTACTTACTTATTACTGTAAGTACTAATAGTAATAATACTGTTAGTATAATACAACTACACTTAATTACTAATAGTACATTACACTGTAATTATAATAGTAATTACACTGTAGGTATAATAGTAATTACATTGTAAGTATAATAGCAATTACACTGTAGGTATAATAGTAACTACACTGTAATTATAATAGTAATTACACTGTAAGTATAATAGTAATAACACTGTAAGTATAATAGTAATTACACTGTAAGTATAATAGTAATAACACTGTAAGTATAATAGTAATTACACTGTAAGTATAATAGTAACTACACTGTAAGTATAATAGTAATTACACTGTAAGTATAATAGTAACTACACTGTAAGTATAATAGTAATAACACTGTAAGTATAATAGTAATTACACTGTAGGTATAATAGTAATTACACTGTAAGTATAATAGTAATTACACTGTAATTATAATAGTAACTACACTGTAAGTATAATAGTAATAACACTGTAAGTATAATAGTAATTACACTGTAGGTATAATAGTAATTACACTGTAAGTATAATAGTAACTACACTGTAAGTATAATAGTAATTACACTGTAGGTATAATAGTAATTACACTGTAATTATAATAGTAACTACACTGTAAGTATAATAGTAATAACACTGTAAGTATAATAGTAATTACACTGTAGGTATAATAGTAATTACACTCTAAGTATAATAGTAATTACACTGTAAGTATAATAGTAACTACACTGTAAGTATAATAGTAATAACACTGTAAGTATAATAGTAATTACACTGTAGGTATAATAGTAATTACACTGTAAGTATAATAGTAATTACACTGTAAGTATAATAGTAACTACACTGTAAGTATAATAGTAATAACACTGTAAGTATAATAGTAATTACACTGTAGGTATAATAGTAATTACACTGTAAGTATAATAGTAATTACACTGTAAGTATAATAGTAACTACACTGTAAGTATAATAGTAATAACACTGTAAGTATAATAGTAATAACACTGTAAGTATAATAGTAATTACACTGTAAGTATAATAGTAATAACACTGTAAGTATAATAGTAATAACACTGTAAGTATAATAGTAATAACACTGTAAGTATAATAGTAATTACACTCTAAGTATAATAGTAATTACACTGTAAGTATAATAGTAACTACACTGTAAGTATAATAGTAATAACACTGTAAGTATAATAGTAACTACACTGTAGGTATAATAGTAATTACACTGTAAGTATAATAGTAATTACACTGTAAGTATAATAGTAACTACACTGTAAGTATAATAGTAATAACACTGTAAGTATAATAGTAATTACACTGTAGGTATAATAGTAATTACACTGTAATTATAATAGTAACTACACTGTAAGTATAATAGTAATAACACTGTAAGTATAATAGTAATAGCACTGTAAGTATAATAGTAATTACACTGTAGGTATAATAGTAATTACACTGTAATTATAATAGTAAAGACATCAATGATCAGGAGAAAGTAAAGTTTTCTGGGACCAGAGTCTAAAACAAGTACCTGAGAGTCTTGAACCAACAGTTTTTATCTCCAACAATGTTAATTATTCATCTAATGATCTACACATGAAATATATCAACACACACACTTCCCATGATACACTGGGGTTGATTTAATAAAAATACATTTGTTCTACTTCACTGATATGACAACAACATGTATTATTTATGTTGTAAAACAAACGCTTACTTTGAGCTCAAACCATCGGTTCGATTTAAACCATTTGTTGTTACAATAAGTGACGTCACTGTGACGTACTTACGTCTGCTAGCAGCGAAGCTAACAAATGCTAAAAGTTTGTGAATAAACGTCAGTTTCAGGCTCGCGCCGGCAGAGGGCGCTGCAGGATCATCTTGAAGTGATGACGCGTTTGTTGCTAATATCACGTTTAATAAGACATAAAAGACTTTAACGTTCTTATTGTATAATTATACTCGTTAAATGCACTTGTATCTAAGAAATCCTCTGCATTTGTTCGAGAAGGATGTGAGAATAAATATGAATTCATCTAATATTTACCCAAACTAAAGAAAACATGAATAAAAAGATAAAACAACAAGAAACACGTTTTACAAAAGTTTATTTTTTAAACATTGTGTTGATGTTTCAGTTGAACGTGACCTTTAGTTTCGGGGTGATCGTGTTCAGACCAACTCTGGTCCAACAAACGCCTCTGAGGTCAACGAGCGTCGGCGTAATTGAAGATCAATCCAGGGGAGCAAAGGCTTCTGGGTAATTACCTGTGACGTCCTGAGCTGCGAGTCTCTTGATTCAATTATCGCTCGACAACATTTCCCCTCCGGACGCACAACTCTCCACCAGAGACCCACAAATCAAGTCAAAGAACTCACACCAACACAACAACAAGAAGGTAAAACATTATGACCACGAGAAGAACAACAACATAGACGAGTGAAGCAGATGCTGGACTCGAACCCACAACCTTTGTTTCACTGATGATGATGAAGATGAAGAGGATGATGATGATGATGAAGATGATGATGATGAAGATGAAGAGGATGAAGATGATGATGAAGATGATGATGATGAAGAAGATGATGATGATGATGATGATGAAGAGGATGATGATGAAGAAGATGAAGTTGATGATGAAGATGATGATGATGAAGATGATGATGAAGAAGATGAAGATGATGATGAAGAAGATGAAGATGAAGATGATGATGAAGAAGATGAAGATGATGATGAAGATGATGATGAAGAAGATGAAGATGAAGAAGATGAAGATGATGATGAAGAAGATGATGAAGAAGATGAAGATGATGATGAAGATGATATAGATGAAGATGATGATGAAGATGATGATGATGAAGATGATGATGGTGATGACGATGATGATGAAGAAGATGATGAAGATGAAGATGAAGATGATGATGAAGATGAAGATGATGATGAAGATGATGATGAAGATGATGATGAAGATGATGATGAAGAAGATGATGATGAAGATGATGATGATGATGATGATGATGATGATGAAGATGATGAAGAAGATGAAGATGATGATGAAGAAGATGAAGATGATGATGAAGATGATGATGAAGAAGATGAAGATGATGATGAAGAAGATGAAGATGATGATGAAGATGATGATGAAGAAGATGATGAAGATGATGATGAAGATGATGATGAAGAAGATGATGAAGATGATGATGAAGATGATGATGAAGAAGATGAAGATGATGATGAAGATGATGATGGATGAAGATGATGATGAAGATGATGATGAAGAAGATGAAGATGATGATGAAGATGATGATGAAGAAGATGAAGAAGATGAAGATGATGATGAAGAAGATGATGATGAAGAAGATGAAGATGATGATGAAGATGATGATGAAGAAGATGAAGATGATGATGAAGATGATGATGGTGATGACGATGATGATGAAGATGATGATGGTGATGATGAAGAAGATAAAGAAGAAGATGATGATGAAGATGATGATGAAGAAGATGAAGATGATGATGATGATGAAGATGAATCACGTCGAGTAGAAAAACACGTGAAGCAACATCTACTGATCACATGACCACGAGTTTAAACCAATGAAAGTCTTGTGACCTATGACCTGTAGTTCGACCCTCTGTGACCCTTGAGCATCGTTTCTCCCTCGACTGTATAAAAATATATCTTTAATAAAACACTTTTATTGATGCAAAATATTTTCTTCTAAAACAACTTGAAATTCATTTAATATTTTATTGAGAAAAACTTTTTATCTTTGAACTGAAGTTTTTTCTTTGTTTCCTGCTTTAAAACTTTTATTCTCTTGTTTTCGAGAATTCATCCAAAAATAACTTGTTTTTCTTCTTTGTTTACAAAATACTTGTTTAATAATAAAATTCAAAGGTTTAGTTTTGATGACAATATTAAATTATTTATTTATTTATCGTGACTCAAAGGTTTATAACTTAAAAACTCAAACTAAATACATTTATTGAGAATAAAACTATAATAAAAACTTTAACTTCTTTACTTTTCTTAAAGCTTTGAACTGAAGAATCACTCGAGTCGTTTGTCTCAGGCTGACGAGTCGATCCTCGAGTAGACTTGAGAACTGATCTCAGGCTGACGAGTCGATCCTCGAGTAGACTTGAG
Source organism: Callionymus lyra (assembly GCA_016630915.1). NCBI lineage: Eukaryota > Metazoa > Chordata > Actinopteri > Syngnathiformes > Callionymidae > Callionymus > Callionymus lyra. Next base: position 50,899,658 of record JACEEU010000744.1, read on the forward strand.
AACTGATCTCAGGCTGACGAGTCGATCCATATGTAAACCCTTGAGAACTGATCTCAGGCTGACGAGTCGATCCACATGTAAACCCTTAAGAACTGATCTCAGGCTGACGAGTCGATCCACATGTAAACCCTTAAGAACTGATCTCAGGCTGACGAGTCGATCCACATGTAAACCCTTAAGAACTGATCTCAGGCTGACGAGTCGATCCACATGTAAACCCTTAAGAACTGATCTCAGGCTGACGAGTCGATCCATATGTAAACCCTTAAGAACTGATCTCAGGCTGACGAGTCGATCCATATGTAAACCCTTAAGAACTGATCTCAGGCTGACGAGTCGATCCATATGTAAACCCTTAAGAACTGATCTCAGGCTGACGAGTCGATCCATATGTAAACCCTTAAGAACTGATCTCAGGCTGACGAGTCGATCCATATGTAAACCCTTAAGAACTGATCTCAGGCTGACGAGTCGATCCATATGTAAACCCTTAAGAACTGATCTCAGGCTGACGAGTCGATCCACATGTAAACCCTTAAGAACTGATCTCAGGCTGACGAGTCGATCCACATGTAAACCCTTAAGAACTGATCTCAGGCTGACGAGTCGATTCAAATGTAAACCCTTAAGAACTGATCTCAGGCTGACGAGTCGATCCACATGTAAACCCTTAAGAACTGATCTCAGGCTGACGAGTCGATCCATATGTAAACCCTTAAGAACTGATCTCAGGCTGACGAGTCGATCCACATGTAAACCCTTAAGAACTGATCTCAGGCTGACGAGTCGATTCAAATGTAAACCCTTGAGAACTGATCTCAGGCTGACGAGTCGATCCACATGTAAACCCTTAAGAACTGATCTCAGGCTGACGAGTCGATCCATATGTAAAGAATTAAGATCTGATCTGAGGCTGACGAGTCGATCCACATGTAAACTCTTAAGAACTGATCTCAGGCTGACGAGTCGATTCACATGTAAACCCTTGAGAACTGATCTCAGGCTGACGAGTCGATTCACATGTAAACCCTTGAGAACTGATCACAGGCTGACGAGTCGATCCACATGTAAACCCTTGAGAACTGATCTCAGGCTGACGAGTCGATCCATATGTAAAGAATTAAGATCTGATCTCAGGCTGACGAGTCGATCCACAATAATCCTTAAGAACTGATCTCAGGCTGACGAGTCGATCCATATGTAAAGAATTAAGATCTGATCTCAGGCTGACGAGTCGATCCACAATAATCCTTAAGAACTGATCTCAGGCTGACGAGTCGATCCACAATAATCCTTAAGAACTGATCCCAGGCTGACGAGTCGATCCACAATAATCCTTAAGAACTGATCCCAGGCTGACGAGTCGATCCACAATAATCCTTAAGAACTGATCCCAGGCTGACGAGTCGATCCACCTCCAACAAGAAAAGCTTCAGAATGTTTTTGTTTCTCGTCTGAACTCAAACGTCTTCAGGGCGAGATGTTCCCGAGAACCTCGGGGGTCACGTAACCCACCGGCATCAGGCTCTTGGTTGGCTGGTCGGGGCGAGGGGGCGGGGCCTGGACGGGCGGGGGGTTCAGCAGCAGACTGTTCTGAGCGTCCACCTCCTGCACCACCGTGTAGTCCGGCACCGAGCCCTGCGCACAGTCCTGGTCCTGATGGTCGGACACGTCGTCCGAGGAGCCGTGGACCAGCAGCTGAAGAGAGTTCTTCTCACCCGGACCTCCCTTCTGGACCTTCTCCTCCTGGACCCGCAGCTGCTGGCCCGGAGACAGAACCACGCCGCCCGAGGGCATCACGTTGCTGACCTGGGCGTAGAAGTCTGTGTCGACCCACGTCTGAGGCCCGGACAGAGCCTGGTCCAGCTCAGGAGGCGGGTCCTGGGACTGGCCCGGCAGCAGCGTGGCCATGAGCGAGTCCTGGTCCGGCAGATCCGGGTCGTAGCAGCTGGCCCGACCCGAGTCTGTGCTGGGAAAACTGAAGGAGAAACAGTTTAACGAAAGTCTGAAGAGAAAGTGTATCATAATTAATTATTATTATTGTTGTTATTATCCTTGTTATTATTATTATTATATTATTATTATTATTGTTCTATTATTATTTTTTATTATTGTTATTATTATCTTTATTATTATCATTATTATTATTATTGTATTATTATTATTATTATCCTTGTTATTATTATTATTATTGTTATTATTATCTTTATTATTATCATTATTATTATTATTGTTATTATTATTATTATTATTGTTGTATTATTATTGTATTATTATTATTATTATTATTATTATTATTATTATCCTTGTTATTATTATTATTATTGTTATTATTACCTTTATTATGATCATTATTATTATTATTGTCATTATTATCATTGTTATCATTATTATCATTATTATTATCATTGTTACTATTATTATTATTATTATTACTATTATTATTATTATTACTATAATTATTATTATTATTGTTATTAGAAACTAATGATAAATAAATGTTGAATATTTAGTTCCACAAACATCTGAAAGATTCTTCACATTTTTCTTGTTGATGTTTTGGTGTGTGAGTCTCACTCCCTCTCAGTGAACTCAGTGTGTGAGTCTCACTCCCTCTCAGTGAACTCAGTGTGTGAGTCTCACTCCCTCTCAGTGAACTCAGTGTGTGAGTCTCACTCCCTCTCAGTGAACTCAGTGTGTGAGTCTCACTCCCTCCCAGTGAACTCAGTGTGTGAGTCTCACTCCCTCCCAGTGAACTCAGTGTGTGAGTCTCACTCCCTCCCAGTGAACTCAGTGTGTGAGTCTCACTCCCTCCCAGTGAACTCAGTGTGTGAGTCTCACTCCCTCTCAGTGAACTCAGTGTGTGAGTCTCACTCCCTCTCAGTGAACTCAGTGTGTGAGTCTCACTCCCTCTCAGTGAACTCAGTGTGTGAGTCTCACTCCCTCTCAGTGAACTCAGTGTGTGAGTCTCACTCCCTCTCAGTGAACTCAGTGTGTGAGTCTCACTCCCTCTCAGTGAACTCAGTGTGTGTGTCTCTTTCTTTTTTGGTGAACTCAGTGTGTGAGTCTCACTCCCTCCCAGTGAACTCAGTGTGTGAGTCTCACTCCCTCTCAGTGAACTCAGTGTGTGAGTCTCACTCCCTCTCAGTGAACTCAGTGTGTGAGTCTCACTCCCTCCCAGTGAACTCAGTGTGTGAGTCTCACTCCCTCCCAGTGAACTCAGTGTGTGAGTCTCACTCCCTCCCAGTGAACTCAGTGTGTGAGTCTCACTCCCTCTCAGTGAACTCAGTGTGTGAGTCTCACTCCCTCCCAGTGAACTCAGTGTGTGAGTCTCACTCCCTCCCAGTGAACTCAGTGTGTGAGTCTCACTCCCTCTCAGTGAACTCAGTGTGTGAGTCTCACTCCCTCCCAGTGAACTCAGTGTGTGAGTCTCACTCCCTCTCAGTGAACTCAGTGTGTGAGTCTCACTCCCTCTCAGTGAACTCAGTGTGTGAGTCTCACTCCCTCTCAGTGAACTCAGTGTGTGAGTCTCACTCCCTCCCAGTGAACTCAGGAGTCTCACTCCCTCCCAGTGAACTCAGTGTGTGAGTCTCACTCCCTCCCAGTGAACTCAGTGTGTGAGTCTCACTCCCTCCTCAGTGAACTCAGTGTGTGAGTCTCACTCCCTCCCAGTGAACTCAGTGTGTGAGTCTCACTCCCTCCCAGTGAACTCAGTGTGTGAGTCTCACTCCCTCCCAGTGAACTCAGTGTGTGAGTCTCACTCCCTCCCAGTGAACTCAGTGTGTGAGTCTCCCATCCCTCAGTAACTCAGGTGTGAGTCTCACTCCCTCCCAGTGAACTCAGTGTGTGAGTCTCACTCCCTCCCAGTGAACTCAGTGTGTGAGTCTCACTCCCTCCCAGTGAACTCAGTGTGTGAGTCTCACTCCTCTCCCAGTGAACTCAGTGTGTGAGTCTCACTCCCTCCCAGTGAACTCAGTGTGTGAGTCTCACTCCCTCCCAGTGAACTCAGTGTGTGAGTCTCACTCCCTCCCAGTGAACTCAGTGTGTGAGTCTCACTCCCTCTCAGTGAACTCAGTGTGTGAGTCTCACTCCCTCTCAGTGAACTCATAAACTCACTAAACCAACATTATTTCTTCACGTCGTTGAATCAACTTCATGTTCAATAAACTCATCAATGATTGATTCTTTCACTCAAGAGTAAAACATGAAACTATTGATGACATAAACAACAACAACAACAACAACAACAACAACAACAACAACAACACAACCCTGTTGTGTAGTTTGTCTGACAGTGTGCGACTCTGACCTGCTGGAGTTGGAGCAGCCGACGGGTTGATTGACAGGCTGAGAAAGAAGCTTGTGTGTGTCTGAGCTGTTCTTCTGCGGCGCGTCAGGTTCGTCCAGATCCACTTCGATGAACTCGAACCACGACTCGTCAGAGAAGAAGCTGTAGGAGGACAGAGCGCCCATCCCCCCCCCGCTGAGCACATGGTTCAGCTCGTCCAGGTGTCCTTTCTGGAGACACAATGTTGTGTTGATGTGTGTACTTACGACATGTTGTGTTGATGTGTGTACTTACGACATGTTGTGTTGATGTGTGTACTTACAACATGTTGTGTTGATGTGTGTACTTACGACATGTTGTGTTGATGTGTGTACTTACAACATGTTGTGTTGATGTGTGTACTTATGACATGTTGTGTTGATGTGTGTACTTACAACATGTTGTGTTGATGTGTGTACTTATGACATGTTGTGTTGATGTGTGTACTTACAACATGTTGTGTTGATGTGTGTACTTATGACATGTTGTGTTGATGTGTGTACTTACAACATGTTGTGTTGATGTGTGTACTTATGACATGTTGTGTTGATGTGTGTACTTACAACATGTTGTGTTGATGTGTGTACTTACAACATATTGTGTTGATGTGTGTACTTACAACATGTTGTGTTGTGTTCTTTACAACATGTTGTGTTGATTACAACATGTTGTGTTGATGTGTGTACTTACAACATGTTGTGTTGATGTGTGTACTTACAACATGTTGTGTTGATGTGTGTACTTACGACATGTTGTGTTGATGTGTGTACTTATGACATGTTGTGTTGATGTGTGTACTTACGACATGTTGTGTTGATGTGTGTACTTATAACATGTTGTGTTGATGTGTGTACTTATAACATGTTGTGTTGATGTGTGTACTTACAACATGTTGTGTTGATGTGT
>JACEEU010000744.1:50909890-50912390 GCA_016630915.1 Callionymus lyra
TAACTACATGTGTGTAACTACATGTGTGTAACTACATGTGTGTAACTACATGTGTGTAACTACATGTGTGTAACTACATGTGTGTAACTACATGTGTGTAACTACATGTGTGTAACTACATTGTGTGTAACTACATGTGTGTAACTACATGTGTGTAACTACATGTGTGTAACTACATGTGTGTAACTACATGTGTGTAACTACATGTGTGTAACTACATGTGTGTAACTACATGTGTGTAACTACATGTGTGTAACTACATGTGTGTAACTACATGTGTGTAACTACATGTGTGTAACTACATGTGTGTAACTACATGTGTGTAACTACATGTGTGTAACTACATGTGTGTAACTACATGTGTGTAACTACATGTGTGTAACTACATGTGTGTAACTACATGTGTGTAACTACATGTGTGTAACTACATGTGTGTAACTACATGTGTGTAACTACATGTGTGTAACTACATGTGTGTAACTACATGTGTGTAACTACATGTGTGTAACTACATGTGTGTAACTACATGTGTGTAACTACATGTGTGTAACTACATGTGTGTAACTACATGTGTGTAACTACATGTGTGTAACTACATGTGTGTAACTACATGTGTGTAACTACATGTGTGTAACTACATGTGTGTAACTACATGTGTGTAACTACATGTGTGTAACTACATGTGTGTAACTACATGTGTGTAACTACATGTGTGTAACTCACATGTGTGTAACTACATGTGTGTAACTACATGTGTGTAACTACATGTGTGTAACTACATGTGTGTAACTACATGTGTGTAACTACATGTGTGTAACTACATGTGTGTAACTACATGTGTGTAACTACATGTGTGTAACTACATGTGTGTAACTACATGTGTGTAACTACATGTGTGTAACTACATGTGTGTAACTACATGTGTGTAACTACATGTGTGTAACTACATGTGTGTAACTACATGTGTGTAACTACATGTGTGTAACTACAGTGTGTAACTACATGTGTGTAACTACATGTGTGTAACTACATGTGTGTAACTACATGTGTGTAACTACATGTGTGTAACTACATGTGTGTAACTACATGTGTGTAACTACATGTGTGTAACTACATGTGTGTAACTACATGTGTGTAACTACATGTGTGTAACTACATGTGTGTAACTACATGTGTGTAACTACATGTGTGTAACTACATTGAATGTGTAACTACATGTGTGTAACCACATGTGTGTAACTACATGTGTGTAACTACATGTGTGTAACTACATGTGTGTAACTACATGTGTGTAGCTACATGTGTGTAACTACATGTGTGTAACTACATGTGTGTAACTACATGTGTGTAAATAATGTGTGTAACTACATGTGTGTAACTACATGTGTGTAACTACTACATGTGTGTAACTACATGTGTGTAACTACATGTGTGTAACTACATGTGTGTAACTACATGTGTGTAACTACATGTGTGTAACTACATGTGTGTAACTACATGTGTGTAACTACATGTGTGTAACTACATGTGTGTAACTACATGTGTGTAACTACATGTGTGTAACTACATGTGTGTAACTACATGTGTGTAACTACATGTGTGTAACTACATGTGTGTAACTACATGTGTGTAACTACATGTGTGTAACTACATGTGTGTAACTACATGTGTGTAACTACATGTGTGTAACTACATGTGTGTAACTACATGTGTGTAACTACATGTGTGTAACTACATGTGTGTAACTACATGTGTGTAACTACATGTGTGTAACTACATGTGTGTAACTACATGTGTGTAACTACATGTGTGTAACTACATGTGTGTAACTACATGTGTGTAACTACATGTGTGTAACTACATGTGTGTAACTACATGTGTGTAACTACATGTGTGTAACTACATGTGTGTAACTACATGTGTGTAACTACATGTGTGTAACTACATGTGTGTAACTACATGTGTGTAACTACATGTGTGTAACTACATGTGTGTAACTACATGTGTGTAACTACATGTGTGTAACTACATGTGTGTAACTACATGTGTGTAACTACATGTGTTGTGTAACTACATGTGTGTAACTACATGTGTGTAACTACATGTGTGTAACTACATGTGTGTAACTACATGTGTGTAACTACATGTGTGTAACTACATGTGTGTAACTACATGTGTGTAACTACATGTGTGTAACTACATGTGTGTAACTACATGTGTGTAACTACATGTGTGTAACTACATGTGTGTAACTACATGTGTGTAACTACATGTGTGTAACTACATGTGTGTAACTACATGTGTGTAACTACATGTGTGTAACTACATGTGTGTAACTACATGTGTGTAACTACATGTGTGTAACTACATGTGTAGAACTACATGTGTGTAACTACATGTGTGTAACTACATGTGTGTAACTACATGTGTGTAACTACATGTGTGTAACTACATGTGTGTAACCTCATGTGTGTAACCTCATGTGTGTAACTACATGTGT
>JACEEU010000744.1:50922390-50929890 GCA_016630915.1 Callionymus lyra
ATGATCCTCCACCAGAGCTGAAGTACATTCAAATAATATAGTATTACAGTATTTTATAATGTAAACAACAACATGATCCTCCACCAGAGCTGAAGTACATTCAAATAATATAGTATTACAGTATTTTATAATGTAAACAACAACATGATCCTCCACCAGAGCTGAAGTACATTCAAATAATATAGTATTACAGTATTTTATAATGTAAACAACAACATGATCCTCCACCAGAGCTGAAGTACATTCAAATAATATAGTATTACAGTATTTTATAATGTAAACAACAACATGATCCTCCACCAGAGCTGAAGTACATTCAAATAATACACGAACAGAAACACATACAGACACGCACAGAAACACACACAGACATGAACAGAAACACACACAGACACGCACAGAAACACACACAGACACGCACAGAAACACACACAGACATGCACAGAAACACACACAGACATGAACAGAAACACACACAGACACGAACAGAAACACACACAGACACGCACAGAAACACACACAGACACGCAGAGAAACACACACACACACACACACACAGGAACACACACAGACACGCACAGAAACACACACAGACACGCACAGAAACACACACAGACACGCACAGAAACACACACAGACACGCACAGAAACACACACAGACACGCACAGAAACACACACAGACACGCACAGAAACACACACAGACACGCACAGAAACACACACAGACACGTACAGAAACACACACAGACACGCACAGAAACACACAGACACGCACAGAAACACACACAGACACGCACAGAAACACACACAGACACGCACAGAAACACACACAAGACACGCACAGAAACACACACAGACACGCACAGAAACACACACAGACACGCACAGAAACACACACAGACACACACAGACACGCACAGAAACACGCACAGAAACACACAGACACGCACAGAAACACACACAGACACGTACAGAAACACACACAGACACGCACAGAAACACACACAGACACGCACAGAAACACACACAGACACGCACAGAAACACACACAGACACGCACAGAAACACACACAGACACGCACAGAAACACACACAGACACGCACAGAAACACACACAGACATGAACAGAAACACACACAGACATGAACAGAAACACACACAGACACGCACAGAAACACACACAGACACGAACAGAAACACACACAGACACGCACAGAAACACACACAGACACGAACAGAAACACACAGACACACACGGAAACACACACAGACACACACAGACAATTCGTGCTGCATCACTGTAGCATAAGGAACATGCGTTTGTCGTCAGAGCTGCTGGAGCTCGCGGGCTGATAAGGACCTGCAGGAGAGCCTGGTAAACAGTCGGCAGCCATTAAGCTGCAGATCCACTGAACACTCGTCTGCAGCGTAAACAACATCGTGATGAACGAGCGACGTGACGCCATAAAACACCTTCCAGTTCATTCAAGCGTGTTGAAGCACCAGAGAGCGTGTTTGAAACCAAACAATACTCTTGATTCAACACAAGTATTTGAAACCAAACAATACTCTTGATTCAACACAAGTATTTGAAACCAAACAATACTCTTGATTCAACACGAGTGTTTGAAACCAAACAATACTCTTGATTCAACACAAGTGTTTGAAACCAAACAATACTCTTGATTCAACACAAGTGTTTAAAAGCAAACAATACTCTTGATTCAACACAAGATTTAAACCAACAATGTTTAAAGTGTTTGAAACCAAACAATACTCTTGATTCAACACAAGTGTTTAAAAGCAAACAATACTCTTGATTCAACACAGGTGTTTAAAAGCAAACAATACTCTTGATTCAACACAAGTGTTTAAAAGCAAACAATACTCTTGATTCAACACAAGTGTTTAAAAGCAAACAATACTCTTGATTCAACACAAGTGTTTAAAAGCAAACAATACTCTTGATTCAACACGAGTGTTTAAAAGCAAACAATACTCTTGATTCAACACGAGTGTTTAAAAGCAAACAATACTCTTGATTCAACACAAGTGTTTAAAAGCAAACAATACTCTTGATTCAACACAAGTGTTTAAAAGCAAACAATACTCTTGATTCAACACGAGTGTTTAAAAGCAAACAATACTCTTGATTCAACACAAGTGTTTAAAAGCAAACAATACTCTTGATTCAACACGAGTGTTTAAAAGCAAACAATACTCTTGATTCAACACAAGTGTTTAAAAGCAAACAATACTCTTGATTCAACACAAGTGTTTAAAAGCAAACAATACTCTTGATTCAACACGAGTGTTTAAAAGCAAACAATACTCTTGATTCAACACAAGTGTTTAAAAGCAAACAATACTCTTGATTCAACACAAGTGTTTAAAAGCAAACAATACTCTTGATTCAACACGAGTGTTTAAAAGCAAACAATACTCTGATTCAACACGAGTGTTTTAAAAGCAAACAATACTCTTGATTCAACACGAGTGTTTAAAAGCAAACAATACTCTTGATTCAACACAAGTGTTTAAAAGCAAACAATACTCTTGATTCAACACGAGTTTTAAAAAAACAATACTCTTGATTCAACACAAGTGTTTAAAAGCAAACAATACTCTTGATTCAACACAAGTGTTTAAAAGCAAACAATACTCTTGATTCAACACGAGTGTTTAAAAGCAAACAATACTCTTGATTCAACACGAGTGTTTAAAAGCAAACAATACTCTTGATTCAACACAAGTGTTTAAAAGCAAACAATACTCTTGATTCAACACGAGTGTTTAAAAGCAAACAATACTCTTGATTCAACACAAGTGTTTAAAAGCAAACAATACTCTTGATTCAACACGAGTGTTTAAAAGCAAACAATACTCTTGATTCAACACAAGTGTTTAAAAGCAAACAATACTCTTGATTCAACACAAGTGTTTAAAAGCAAACAATACTCTTGATTCAACACAAGTGTTTAAAAGCAAACAATACTCTTGATTCAACACGAGTGTTTAAAAGCAAACAATACTCTTGATTCAACACAAGTGTTTAAAAGCAAACAATACTCTTGATTCAACACAATGTTTAAAAGCAACAATACTCTTGATTAAACACAAGTGTTTAAAAGCAAACAATACTCTTGATTCAACACAAGTGTTTAAAAGCAAACAATACTCTTGATTCAACACAAGTGTTTAAAAGCAAACAATACTCTTGATTCCAACACAGTGTTTAAAAGCAAACAATACTCTTGATTCAACACAAGTGTTTAAAAGCAAACAATACTCTTGATTCAACACAAGTGTTTAAAAGCAAACAATACTCTTGATTCAACACGAGTGTTTAAAAGCAAACAATACTCTTGATTCAACACGAGTGTTTAAAAGCAAACAATACTCTTGATTCAACACAAGTGTTTAAAAGCAAACAATACTCTTGATTCAACACAAGTGTTTAAAAGCAAACAATACTCTTGATTCAACACAAGTGTTTAAAAGCAAACAATACTCTTGATTCAACACAAGTGTTTAAAAGCAAACAATACTCTTGATTCAACACAAGTGTTTAAAAGCAAACAATACTCTTGATTCAACACAAGTGTTTAAAAGCAAACAATACTCTTGATTCAACACAAGTGTTTAAAAGCAAACAATACTCTTGATTCAACACAAGTGTTTAAAAGCAAACAATACTCTTGATTCAACACAAGTGTTTAAAAGCAAACAATACTCTTGATTCAACACGAGTGTTTAAAAGCAAACAATACTCTTGATTCAACACAAGTGTTTAAAAGCAAACAATACTCTTGATTCAACACAAGTGTTTAAAAGCAAACAATACTCTTGATTCAACACAAGTGTTTAAAAGCAAACAATACTCTTGATTCAACACGAGTGTTTAAAAGCAAACAATACTCTTGATTCAACACAAGTGTTTAAAAGCAAACAATACTCTTGATTCAACACAAGTGTTTAAAAGCAAACAATACTCTTGATTCAACACAAGTGTTTAAAAGCAAACAATACTCTTGATTCAACACGAGTGTTTAAAAGCAAACAATACTCTTGATTCAACACAAGTGTTTAAAAGCAAACAATACTCTTGATTCAACACAAGTGTTTAAAAGCAAACAATACTCTTGATTCAACACAGGTGTTTAAAAGCAAACAATACTCTTGATTCAACACAAGTGTTTAAAAGCAAACAATACTCTTGATTCAACACAAGTGTTTAAAAGCAAACAATACTCTTGATTCAACACAAGTGTTTAAAAGCAAACAATACTCTTGATTCAACACAAGTGTTTAAAAGCAAACAATACTCTTGATTCAACACAAGTGTTTAAAAGCAAACAATACTCTTGATTCAACACAAGTGTTTAAAAGCAAACAATACTCTTGATTCAACACAAGTGTTTAAAAGCAAACAATACTCTTGATTCAACACAAGTGTTTAAAAGCAAACAATACTCTTGATTCAACACAAGTGTTTAAAAGCAAACAATACTCTTGATTCAACACGAGTGTTTAAAAGCAAACAATACTCTTGATTCAACACAAGTGTTTAAAAGCAAACAATACTCTTGATTCAACACAAGTGTTTAAAAGCAAACAATACTCTTGATTCAACACAGGTGTTTAAAAGCAAACAATACTCTTGATTCAACACAGGTGTTTAAAAGCAAACAATACTCTTGATTCAACACAAGTGTTTAAAAGCAAACAATACTCTTGATTCAACACAAGTGTTTAAAAGCAAACAATACTCTTGATTCAACACAGGTGTTTAAAAGCAAACAATACTCTTGATTCAACACAGGTGTTTAAAAGCAAACAATACTCTTGATTCAACACAAGTGTTTAAAAGCAAACAATACTCTTGATTCAACACAAGTGTTTAAAAGCAAACAATACTCTTGATTCAACACAAGTGTTTAAAAGCAAACAATACTCTTGATTCAACACAAGTGTTTAAAAGCAAACAATACTCTTGATTCAACACAAGTGTTTAAAAGCAAACAATACTCTTGATTCAACACAAGTGTTTAAAAGCAAACAATACTCTTGATTCAACACAAGTGTTTAAAAGCAAACAATACTCTTGATTCAACACAAGTGTTTAAAAGCAAACAATACTCTTGATTCAACACGAGTGTTTAAAAGCAAACAATACTCTTGATTCAACACGAGTGTTTAAAAGCAAACAATACTCTTGATTCAACACAAGTGTTTAAAAGCAAACAATACTCTTGATTCAACACAGGTGTTTAAAAGCAAACAATACTCTTGATTCAACACAAGTGTGTTTAAAAGCAAACAATACTCTTGATTCAACACAGGTGTTTAAAAGCAAACAATACTCTTGATTCAACACAGGTGTTTAAAAGCAAACAATACTCTTGATTCAACACAGGTGTTTAAAAGCAAACAATACTCTTGATTCAACACAGGTGTTTAAAAGCAAACAATACTCTTGATTCAACACAGGTGTTTAAAAGCAAACAATACTCTTGATTCAACACAGGTGTTTAAAAGCAAACAATACTCTTGATTAAACACAGGTGTTTAAAAGCAAACAATACTCTTGATTCAACACGGGTGTTTAAAAGCAAACAATACTCTTGATTCAACACAGGTCTTTAAAAGCAAACAATACTCTTGATTAAACACAGGTGTTTAAAAGCAAACAATACTCTTGATTAAACACAGGTGTTTAAAAGCAAACAATACTCTTGATTCAACACAGGTGTTTAAAAGCAAACAATACTCTTGATTAAACACAGGTGTTTAAAAGCAAACAATACTCTTGATTCAACACAGGTGTTTAAAAGCAAACAATACTCTTGATTCAACACAGGTGTTTAAAAGCAAACAATACTCTTGATTAAACACAGGTGTTTAAAAGCAAACAATACTCTTGATTCAACACAGGTGTTTAAAAGCAAACAATACTCTTGATTCAACACAGGTGTTTAAAAGCAAACAATACTCTTGATTAAACACAGGTGTTCTAAACTGATCAACACAAGTATCGATGAAAAGTTACTAAAGATGTAAAAATCAAACATGTCAGTAAAACAACGAAAGTCAAATATGAATCTTCTGTTACATGTATATGTATACATTATTTCCAGCTCAAATAAGAACCTCAAACCAACCTTCAATACTTAAAGACATTACTTTCAAATCTTAAAAGAAGGGATTAACAGACGACAGTAGAAGAGAAGTAGAAGTAGAAGTAGAAGTAGAGCAGGAGTGAGCAGAGAAAGGTGATACAAACGTGTCAACAGATATAAATAACTCTCTTGCTCCACATGGTTTGTTGACAGACTTGAGTTGAAAAGATTGTTCACGAGTTGAAAAGATCGTTCTAGAGTAGAAAAGATCGTTCTAGAGTAGAAAAGATCGTTCTAGAGTAGAAAAGATCGTTCTAGAGTTGATAAGATTGTTCGAGAGTAGAAAAGATTGTTCAAGAGTTGAAAAGATTGTTCAAGAGTTGAAAAGATTGTTCTAGAGTTGAAAAGATTGTTCAAGAGTTGAAAAGATTGTTCTAGAGTTGAAAAGATTGTTCGAGAGTTGAAAAGATTGTTCAAGAGTTGAAAAGATTGTTAAGAGTTGAAAAGATTGTTCTAGAGTTGAAAAGATTGTTCGAGAGTAGAAAAGATCGTTCTAGAGTAGAAAAGATCGTTCTAGAGTTGAAAAGATTGTTCGAGAGTTGAAAAGATTGTTCGAGAGTAGAAAAGATTGTTCTAGAGTAGAAAAGATCGTTCTAGAGTTGAAAAGATCGTTCTAGAGTAGAAAAGATCGTTCTAGAGTTGAAAAGATCGTTCTAGAGTAGAAAAGATCGTTCTAGAGTTGAAAAGATCGTTCTAGAGTAGAAAAGATTGTTCTAGAGTTGAAAAGATTGTTCGAGAGTAGAAAAGATTGTTCTAGAGTAGAAAAGATCGTTCTAGAGTAGAAAAGATCGTTCTAGAGTAGAAAAGATCGTTCTAGAGTAGAAAAGATCGTTCTAGAGTTGAAAAGATCGTTCTAGAGTAGAAAAGATCGTTCTAGAGTAGAAAAGATCGTTCTAGAGTAGAAAAGATTGTTCTAGAGTAGAAAAGATCGTTCTAGAGTTGAAAAGATTGTTCAAGAGTTGAAAAGATCGTTCTAGAGTAGAAAAGATCGTTCTAGAGTAGAAAAGATCATTCTAGAGTAGAAAAGATCGTTCAAGAGTTGAAAAGATCGTTGAAAGATTTGAAAAGATCGTTCTAGAGTAGAAAAGATCATTCTAGAGTAGAAAAGATCATTCTAGAGTAGAAAAGATCGTTCAAGAGTTGAAAAGATCGTTCTAGATTAGAAAAGATCGTTCTAGAGTAGAAAAGATCGTTCTAGAGTAGAAAAGATCGTTCTAGAGTAGAAAAGATCGTTCTAGAGTTGAAAAGATTGTTCGAGAGTAGAAAAGATCGTTCTAGAGTAGAAAAGATTGTTCGAGAGTAGAAAACATCGTTCTAGAGT
>JACEEU010000744.1:50934890-50994890 GCA_016630915.1 Callionymus lyra
TATGTTTAATATTATTATCATTCCTTATGTTTAATATTATTATCATTCCTTATGTGTTTTCATGTCTCTGTGGCTTCATGACGTTGTAAAGAAAACTAAAGGTTTGTTCACTCGTGTGCAGTAGTTTTTAATGAAAGATGTTTATAGTTCAGTGCTATTAGCAGCTTAGCATTAGCATGCTAAGCTGCTAACCTGCTAACGGTAGAATTAAAGCCAGGAAAACATAATTCAAGCAGATCCACGAGGCCTGACAGGTTCTTCTGAACCCAGTCATCTGTCGGAGCTTCAAGTGTGTCTTGATGTGTCCAGACGTCAGCAGGACATGTTCCTTCATCCGAGGCGGATCTTCATCACAGCGTCAACACATTAACGCTCCTGCAGCTCCAGCTCCGTTTCCTCTTAGAGGCTAATTCGATGTTAGCATCGATCGCTCCAGACAAACAAGGTGAACGAGTGTCGTGACGTTTGTTGTTTGAATCCTGTTGTTCCACGAGCTGTTGAGGCGAGTAGAAGAAACCAGTGACAATGATTCAGTCTGAGACCCTCGTCAGTGTCCCGCGCGTGTCCGCGTGTCCCCCTGTCCCTCGCGCGTCCCCCCGCCCCCCGCGTGTCCCCGGCGCGTGTGCCCCGCGTGTCCCCTCGCGCGTGTCCCTCGCGCGTGTCCCTCGCGCGTGTCCCCTCGCGCGTGTCCCCTCGCGCGTGTCCCCTCGCGCGTGTCCCCTCGCGCGTGTCCCCTCGCGCGTGTCCCTCGCGCGTGTCCCTCGCGCGTGTCCCTCGCGCGTGTCCCTCGCGCGAGTCCCTCGCGCGTGTCCCTCATGTTTACGTTTCTTTACTTCTGTCAACATCGTGTGTGTTTTGTTTTCTCTGGTCTGAGAACCACAGAGAGACATTAGCGTCGTTGCTAATCTGCCAGATTCACTCAATCGTCGAAGATGTTCAAAGAAACTTTCATCGTGAAAACATCTCGTCATGGAAGCTTCAGTCGCTCGTGGTTCAAACGCCGTCGACTGATGTTTGCTCGGACGGATCGATAAGTTGCATTTCACAAGGATTAGGAAACGAGTTATTGGACTTTTGACTCCATCATGTCAGTCAAACCTCAGTCCAACGTCCTTTTGACATGAGAATCATCGAAATCAACAGACGCATCATGAGCGACACACACACCAGGAACAGACGCATCACGAGCGACACACACACCAGGAACAGACGCATCACGAGCGACACACACACTAGGAACAGACGCATCACGAGCGACACACACACCAGGAACAGACGCATCATGAGCGACACACACACCAGGAACAGACGTTATCATGAGCGACACACACACCAGGAACAGACGCATCATGAGCGACACACACACCAGAACAGAACAGACGCTATCATAAACAACACACACCAGGAACAGACGCATCATGAGCGACACACACACCAGGAACAGACGCATCATGAGCGACACACACACCAGGAACAGACGTGATCATGAGCGACACACACACCAGGAACAGACGTGATCATGAGCGACACACACACCAGGAACAGACGCATCATGAGCGACACACACACCAGGAACAGACGTGATCATGAGCGACACACACACCAGGAACAGACGCATCATGAGCGACACACACACCAGGAACAGACGCATCACGAGCGACACACACACCAGGAACAGACGCATCATGAGCGACACACACACCAGGAACAGACGCATCATGAGCGACACACACACCAGGAACAGGACGTGATCATGAGCGACACACACACCAGGAACAGGCACACATCAGACGACACACACACCAGGAACAGACGCATCATGAGCGACACACACACCAGGAACAGACGCATGACGAACGACACACACACCAGGAACAGACGCATCATGAGCGAACACACACACACCAGGAACAGACGCATCATGAGCGACACACACACCAGGAACAGACGCATCACTGGCGACACACACACCAGGAACAGACGCATCATGAGCGACACACACACCAGGAACAGACGCATCATGAGCGACACACACCCGGGGGACAGACGCATCAGCGAGCGACACACACCAGGAACAGACGCATCATGAGCGACACACACACCAGGAACAGACGCATCATGAGCGACACACACACCAGGAACAGACGTGCATCATGAGCGACACACACACCAGGAACAACAGACGCCATCATGAGCGCACACACACCAGGAACAGACCGACGCAACAGGGGGGGCCCCCCCCCCCCCCCACCCCCCCCCCCCCCCCCCACGCGTCGTGGACACACCAGGAACAGACGTGATCATGAGCGACACACACACCAGGAACAGACGCATCATGAGCGACACACACACCAGGAACAGACGTGATCATGAGCGACACACACACCAGGAACAGACGCATCATGAGCGACACACACACCAGGAACAGACGCATCATGAGCGACACACACACCAGGAACAGACGTGATCGAGCGACACACACACCAGGAACGACGCATCATGAGCGACACACACACCAGGAACAGACGCATCATGAGCGACACACACACCAGGAACAGACGCATCATGAGCGACACACACACCAGGAACAGACGTGATCATGAGCGACACACACCAGAACACACCATCGACAACACACCAGGAACAGACGCATCATGAGCGACACACACACCAGGAACAGACGCATGCGACACACACCAGGAACAGACGTGATCATGAGCGACACACACACCAGGAACAGACGTGATCATGAGCGACACACACACCAGGAACAGACGTGATCATGAGCGACACACACACCAGGAACAGACGATGAGCGACACACCGCCGCATCAGAGCGACACACACACCAGGAACAGACGCCTCACGGCGACACACACACCAGGAACAGACACAGCGACACACACACCAGGAACAGACGCCTCACGAGCGACACACACACCAGGAACAGACGTGATCATGAGCGACACACACACCAGGAACAGACGCATCATGAGCGACACACACACCAGGAACAGACGCATCATGAGCGACACACACACCAGGAACAGACGCATCATGAGCGACACACACACCAGGAACAGACGGCAACATGAGCGACACAGGACCAGGAACAGACGTGATCCATGAGCGACACACACACCAGGAACAGACGTTATCATGAGCGACACACACACCAGGAACAGACGCATCATGAGCGAACACACACCAGGAACAGACGCATCATGAGCACAGACACACACACCAGGAACAGACGTCATCATGAGCGACACACACACCAGGAACACGTCAGGCACACACCAGGAACAGACGCCCCAGAGCGACACACTCACCAGGAACAGACCCAAACAAAGACGCGACACACACACCAGGAACAGACGCATCATGAGCGACACACACACCAGGAACAGACGCATCATGAGCGACACACACACCAGGAACAGACGCATCACGAGCGACACACACACCAGGAACAGACGTTATCATGAGCGACACACACACCAGGAACAGACGCATCATGCGACACACAAGGCAGACACAACACACCAGGAACAGACGCATCACAGACGCAACACACACACGACCAGACGCCATCATGAGCGACACACACACCAGGAGCAGACGCATCATTAGCGACACACACACCAGGAACAGACGCATCACGAGCGACACACACACACCAGGAACAGACGCGTCCAGGCGACACACACCAGGAACAGACGCATCATGCGACACACACACCAGGAACAGACGCATCATGAGCGACACACACACCAGGAACAGACCACCAGCGACCCACAACACCAGAACAGACGCATCATGAGCGACACACACACCAGGAACAGACGCATCATGAGCGACACACACACCAGGAACAGAACAGCGCCACCAGGACAGCGACACACACACCAGGGAACAGACGCATCATGAGCGACACACACACCAGAAGAACAGACGCATCATGACGGCGGCGACACACACACCAGGAACAGAGACGTCATCCATGAGCGACACACACACCAGGAACAGACGCATCATGAGCGACACACACACCAGGAACAGACGCATCATGAGCGACACACACACCAGGAACAGACGCATCATGAGCGACACACACACCAGGAACAGACGTGATCATGAGCGACACACACACCAGGAACAGACGCATCATGAGCGACACACACACCAGGACAGGACAGGAACAGACGCATCATGAGCGACACACACACCAGGAACAGACGCATCACGAGCGACACACACACCAGGAACAGACGCATCATGAGCGACACACACACCAGGAACAGACGCATCATGAGCGACACACACACCAGGAACAGACGCATCATGAGCGACACACACACCAGGAACAGACGCATCATGAGCGACACACACACCAGGAACAGACGATCAACACACAGGAACAGACGCATCATGAGCGACACACACACCAGGAACAGACGTGATCATGAGCGACACACACACCAGGAACAGACGCATCATGAGCGACACACACACCAGGAACAGACGCATCATGAGCGACACACACACCAGGAACAGACGTGATCATGAGCGACACACACACCAGGAACAGACGCATCACGAGCGACAAGCGACACACACCAGGAACAGACGCATCATGAGCGACACACACACCAGGAACAGACGCATCATGAGCGACACACACACCAGGAACAGACGTGATCATGAGCGACACACACACCAGGAACAGACGCATCACGAGCGACACACACACCAGGAACAGACGCATCACGAGCGACACACACACCAGGAACAGACGCCTCATGAGTCAACACTCTGGCATGAGAACCTGCCGGAGACCGAGACAAACATCTGCAAACCTCACTGTGCGAGTGTGTGTGCGTGTAAAACAAGTGTGTGTAGCCGAGCGTGAGACACACACACACTCAGATACTGTGTCGTGCTGCAGTAGCATTCCTTGCTGTGAGTGTGTGCGCGCAGCAACACGCCGCAGCAACACAACACGCCGCAGCGAGACGACATTAACGCACACGCTTACATTCATGTGCACGTGAAGGATCATGTAAGATCTCAGCACACGTGACACTTGAACACACCCTAGTTGTTCTGAGGACATTGAACGCACCACACAGTCAGTTTTATGTTGTTAACTAAATTAAACAAACACAACAACACACACACACACACAAACACACACACACACACGTCTGTTTTTAACACTTGTGTGTCGCAGATGTTTCAAGAATAACAATCCATACAAACAGGAAGAACTGCAGGAAAATATTGAAGCACATTTTTAACCTGTTTATGTTGAAACATTTCTCATGATCTTGATCATCATCATCATCATCATCTTCATCATCATCCTCATCATCCTCATCCTCTTCATCATCATCATCTTCATCATCGTCATCATCATCATCATCTTCATCATCATCATCCTCATCATCTTCATCTTCATCATCATCTTCATCTTCATCATCTTCATCTACATCATCTTCATCATCATCATCATCCTCCTTATCATCTTCATCATCTCCATCTTTATCTTCCTTATCATCTTCATCATCTTCCTTATCATCATCATCTTCATCATCATCTTCCTTATCATCTTCATCTTCATCATCTTCATCATCCTCTTCATCATCATCCTCATCCTCTTCATCATCATCTTCATCATCATCTTCATCATCCTCATCCTCATCATCATCATCTTCATCATCATCTTCATCATCATCATCATCATCATCTCCATCTTTATCTTCCTTATCATCTTCTTCATCATCTTCCTTATCATCATCATCTTCATCATCATCTTCCTTATCATCATCATCTTCATCATCATCTTCATCATCATCTTCCTTATCATCATCATCTTCATCATCATCTTCATCATCCTCATCTTCACACCAGCACAGTCGACATTGACTTTTATTCTAAATGTTAATCAAGTAAAGTCCTGAAGAAAGAAGAATCTACAGAGAAAACTCTAATATTTGGATGTATTTCAGAGACGTTCTGATCCAAACCAAGTCTTCTTCAGAGACGTTCTGATCCAAACCAAGTCTTCTTCTGAGACGTTCTGATCCAAACCAAGTCTTCTTCTGAGACGTTCTGATCCAAACCAAGTCTTCTTCTGAGACGTTCTGATCCAAACCAAGTCTTCTTCTGAGACGTTCTGATCCAAACCAAGTCTTCTTCTGAGACGTTCTGATCCAAACCAAGTCTTCTTCTGAGACGTTCTGATCCAAACCAAGTCTTCTTCTGAGACGTGAACAAAGACGTCAGAATCGACGACACTTATGTTTCTCTGCACAAAGCCTTCAGTCCACATGAATGAACAGATTTCTTTTGCAAATGAAGCCACTTGAGCTGTCAGTGGGTTCAGAACATCTGTTCCAGTGAAGAGATGGAAGAACTAATGGAAGCAGTTTTTTTGAGGCAAAACCTAATGGATGTTGTTACGCGTCGAGGAGCGAGAGACGGAAATAGATCGTCGTTCACAGCGTCTGACGAACAACCAACACGACTGTATGAAGAACAATATTAACCTTTAATAAAATATTAAAACAACACACGTTCAATTATCTCCTACATTTTTAGGATGGAGTGATGCATTATGGGAGGAACCTTCAGCTGGTTTTGATCACAAACTACCTCCAACATTGTTACACACTCTTGTACACACTCTTGTACACACTCTTGTACACACTCTTGTACACACTCTTGTACACAACCTTCAGAACAAACACACTTTCTAACCTATGAACAGATGTTAGATCAGGACGAGTTGCATGAACCTCTGGCTCTGAACCATCATCTTCATCATCATCTTCTTCATCATCATCATCCTCTTCATCATCATCTTCATCTTCATCATCCTCTTCATCATCCTCTTCATCATCATCAAACCCTGTGGATCTGCTGCTACTCGTCTCTACTGTCCATCTTGTAAATGTCGACGTCAACCTGAGAGACTCAAGAGGGCCTTTTTTTACCACACCCCCCCCCCCCCCCCCCCCCCCCCCACACACACACACACACACACACACACACACACACACACAGTTCTGATGTGGAGGAACAAAGCTTCAAGAGAAGAACAAGAACATAAAAGCATCAAATGCTTCATGAGAGAGAAGATGTTTTATCTGAAGTCAGTGTTCGGACATAAATGTACGTCGACGTCGCAGCATCAACATCTCAATCGCTATGACAACACATACGACAACCAAACGTCCTCTTTAGCCTCGACTTTCAGTCACTTCATGAACACAACAACACACGAACACGATAACAACAACACACGAACACAACAACACGACAACACACGAACACGATAACAAACACAACAACACCACAACACACGAACACGATAACAACAACACACGAACACAACAACACGACAACACACGAACACGATAACAACAACACACGACAACAACAACACGACAACACACGAACACGACAGCACACAAACACAACAACACACGAACACGATAGCAACAACACACAAACACAACAACATGACAACACACGAACACGATAACAACAACACACGAACACAACAACACGACAACGATAACAACAACACACGAACACGACAACACACGAACACGATGATAACAACAACAACACGATAACAACAACACACGAACACAACAACACACAAACACGATAACAACAACAACAACACACGAACACGAACACAACA
Source organism: Callionymus lyra (assembly GCA_016630915.1). Classification (NCBI taxonomy): domain Eukaryota; kingdom Metazoa; phylum Chordata; class Actinopteri; order Syngnathiformes; family Callionymidae; genus Callionymus; species Callionymus lyra. The sequence goes on from JACEEU010000744.1 coordinate 50,942,605, forward strand.
ACACACGAACACATCTTCTCGACTCTTTGACACACCAGACAGTAGCGAAGGTTTTCAAATGAACTTGTGTTTCTTGGCATCAGTGAGACGTTACGACGGTTGTTCCTGTGGAACCAGCATCTCCAGAGGAACGTTCAAGGCTCTCGAAAATACACATCCTTAGAAATAATACTGTGTCGAGAACAACATGTTGATTTAATCATTTATAAAATAACTTCAATTTTCCTGTTGAGCTCATTTTCTGAGTGACACTTTGAGTTTTCCTCGTTTTGTTAAACACAACAGTTTCTTGAACACAAACTTGTACAAACACACACTTTCATTTGTTAACCTACACCGTGTCGATAGTGAAACTGTTTTTTTATTGAAGTTTAAGATGTTATTTCATGTGTAACGTCAGCTTCACTGATCCAACCTTTAAGTTTGATTCAAAAGAAGAACAATGTAGTATTAGTAGTATTAGTAGTACTAGTACTTCTTGACACTTCCTTCTTGATACTAACACAATTTCATCACAAGTTTGTTCCATGAAGACATCTGTCAATCATTGCTTGATTGACAGATGTCTAGAACATCAACAACAAAAGTCATCTGCAGGAATTAAATAGCATGTTGGGAAATCCAAGACTGAAGATCCAGGCGTGGAATTGAACCTCAGACCTTTTTCAACAGAAGAAGTACAACACAAGAGAAAAGGTTTGGCATGTTTGGATGAAGCTCTGGAGCAGAGAAGGTAAAGATCTGGAGCAGAGAAGGTAAAGATCTGGAGCAGAGAAGGTAAAGATCTGGAGCAGAGAAGGTAAAGATCTGGAGCAGAGAAGGTAAAGATCTGGAGCAGAGAAGGTAAAGATCTCGAGCAGAGAAGGTAAAGATCTCGAGCAGAGAAGGTAAAGATCTGGAGCAGAGAAGGTAAAGATCTGGAGCAGAGAAGGTAAAGATCTGGAGCAGAGAAGGTAAAGATCTGGAGCAGAGAAGGTAAAGATCTGGAGCAGAGAAGGTAAAGATCTGGAGCAGAGAAGGTAAAGATCTGGAGCAGAGAAGGTAAAGATCTGGAGCAGAGAAGGTAAAGATCTGGAGCAGAGAAGGTAAAGATCTGGAGCAGAGAAGGTAAAGATCTGGAGCAGAGAAGGTAAAGATCTGGAGCAGAGAAGGTAAAGATCTGGAGCAGAGAAGGTAAAGATCTGGAGCAGAGAAGGTAAAGATCTGGAGCAGAGAAGGTAAAGATCTGGAGCAGAGAAGGTAAAGATCTGGAGCAGAGAAGGTAAAGATCTGGAGCAGAGAAGGTAAAGATCTGGAGCAGAGAAGGTAAAGATCTGGAGCAGAGAAGGAGCAAGAAGGTAAAGATCTGGAGCAGAGAAGGTAAAGATCTGGAGCAGAGAAGGTAAAGATCTGGAGCAGAGAAGGTAAAGATCTGGAGCAGAGAAGGTAAAGATCTGGAGCAGAGAAGGTAAAGATCTCGAGAGCAGAGAAGGTAAAGATCTGGAGCAGAGAAGGTAAAGATCTGGGAGAGAAGGTAAAGATCTCGAGCAGAGAAGGTAAAGATCTCGAGCAGAGAAGGTAAAGATCTGGAGCAGAGAAGGTAAAGATCTGGAGCAGAGAAGGTAAAGATCTCCAGAGAAAAGATCTGGAGCAGAGAAGGTAAAGATCTGGAGCAGAGAAGGTAAAGATCTGGAGCAGAGAAGGTAAAGATCTGGAGCAGAGAAGGTAAAGATCTGGAGCAGAGAAGGTAAAGATCTGGAGCAGAGAAGGTAAAGATCTGGAGCAGAGAAGGTAAAGATCTGGAGCAGAGAAGGTAAAGATCTGGAGCAGAGAAGGTAAAGATCTGGAGCAGAGAAGGTAAAGATCTGGAGCAGAGAAGGTAAGGTTCTCGAGCAGAGAAGGTAAAGATCTGGAGCAGAGAAGGTAAAGATCTGGAGCAGAGAAGGTAAAGATCTGGAGCAGAGAAGGTAAAGATCTGGAGCAGAGAAGGTAAAGATCTCGAGCAGAGAAGGTAAAGATCTCGAGCAGAGAAGGTAAAGATCTGGAGCAGAGAAGGTAAAGATCTGGAGCAGAGAAGGTAAAGATCTGGAGCAGAGAAGGTAAAGATCTGAGCAGAGAAGGTAAAGATCTGGAGCAGAGAAGGTAAAGATCTGGAGCAGAGAAGGTAAAGATCTGGAGCAGAGAAGGTAAAGATCTGGAGCAGAGAAGGTAAAGATCTGGAGCAGAGAAGGTAAAGATCTGGAGCAGAGAAGGTAAAGATCTGGAGCAGAGAAGGTAAAGATCTGGAGCAGAGAAGGTAAAGATCTGGAGCAGAGAAGGTAAAGATCTGGAGCAGAGAAGGTAAAGATCTGGAGCAGAGAAGGTAAAGATCTGGAGCAGAGAAGGTAAAGATCTGGAGCAGAGAAGGTAAAGATCTGGAGCAGAGAAGGTAAACTGGAGCAAGAAGGTAAAGATCTGGAGCAGAAGAGAAGGTAAAGATCTGGAGCAGAGAAGGTAAAGATCTGGAGCAGAGAAGGTAAAGATCTGGAGCAGAGAAGGTAAAGATCTGGAGCAGAGAAGGTAAAGATCTGGAGCAGAGAAGGTAAAGATCTGCAGAGAAGGTAAAGATCTGGAGCAGAGAAGGTAAAGATCTGGAGCAGAGAAGGTAAAGATCTCGAGCAGAGAAGGTAAAGATCTCGAGCAGAGAAGGTAAAGATCTCGAGCAGAGAAGGTAAAGATCTCGAGCAGAGAAGGTAAAGATCTCGAGCAGAGAAGGTAAAGATCTGGAGCAGAGAAGGTAAAGATCTCGAGCAGAGAAGGTATTGAGCAGAGAAGGTAAAGATCTCGAGCAGAGAAGGTAAAGATCTCGAGCAGAGAAGGTAAAGATCTCGAGCAGAGAAGGTAAAGATCTCGAGCAGAGAAGGTAAAGATCTCGAGCAGAAGGAAACTGGAGCAGAGAAGGTAAAGATCTCGAGCAGAGAAGGTAAAGATCTCGAGCAGAGAAGGTAAAGATCTGGAGCAGAGAAGGTAAAGTAAAGATCTCGAGCAGAGAAGGTAAAGATCTCGAGCAGAGAAGGTAAAGATCTGGAGCAGAGAAGGTAAAGATCTGGAGCAGAGAAGGTAAAGATCTGGAGCAGAGAAGGTAAAGATCTCGAGCAGAGAAGGTAAAGATCTGGAGCAGAGAAGGTAAAGATCTCGAGCAGAGAAGGTAAAGATCTCGAGCAGAGAAGGTAAAGATCTCGAGCAGAGAAGGTAAAGATCTGGAGCAGAGAAGGTAAAGATCTCGAGCAGAGAAGGTAAAGATCTCGAGCAGAGAAGGTAAAGATCTCGAGCAGGTTCATAGGTTCATACGTGGACGCAGCAGATCCACCAGTAGTTTCTCAAACACCCGCGAGTTTAAAATGGAGTTTAGTTGAAACAAACGAACACAAACGTTAAACTTACTTTCGTGTTGACCTGGAAAAGTGACGCGAAGTTTTCACAAGTTTCTTCATCTTCGACTCTTTTCCTCCTTTTGCTCTTTATTCTTCACTTTATTCTTCTCTTCTTTCTTCTCTTTATTCTTTCTTCTTCTTCTTCTTCTTCTTCTTCTGCGATCATTTAGTCCGAGAGTCTCTCACACGAGCGCAAACACTCCATATATACGTGTGTGTGCGGGACAGAGAGAGAGAGTGCGCGTGCGTGTGTGTGCGGGACAGAGAGAGAGAGTGCGCGTGCGTGTGTGTGCGCGTGCGCGGCGCTGGTGCTCGTCCGCCTGAAGCAAACCTGCTGCTGACGTAGAAAAACTTCCAAAATAAAACGCAGTGGAAAAAGATAAGTAAGTTCTTTATCATTGAATCAAATCATTCAAACATCATCTTGTTCCAAATACTAAACAAAAATGACTACATTTAAAATCCCATGTTATTAATTAATTCAAACACTACGATGTTGCTAATGCTAATAATGCTAATACTACCAAAATAACTTTTATTTTATTTCCACAAAAAAAACAGTTTCAACCCTTTAGATAATGAGTTTGCATTTATAGCCTAGAAATAACTATTACTTTCTTACTTGCTTATATTTATCGCCTCAGTAACGTGAAATATTTAAACCAACTATTACTACATATATTATACTACACCTGCTACAAATGCTAACTGAGCTAGCACAACAACAACAGTAGAACTAGTACTACATTAACAATGATAATACTTGGGCTACCAGTACATTAATACTACTTTTACTACTACCTCTACTAATTGTAATACTACTACCTGTACTACTAATATTACTACTCCTCACACTTATATTACTACTACCTCAACTACTTATAGTACTCATACTACTAACACTATAATTAATACTACCTTTACTACTAATATTACTACTCCTCACACTTATATTACTACTACCTCAACTACTTATAGTACTCATACTACTAACACTATAATTAATACTACTTGTACTACTAATATTATTAATGGATAAATGAAGTCAATCTATCTGGAGATATTGACTAAAGCTGTACAACTACAACATACGGTACTACTGCTGTTAAACTTCTCTTAATCCAAGACTATCTAAGTAGTTCAAATACTATCAATACCACTCAATGTATTCTCTCCAGAGGGATTAATGAAGTATCTAATCTATCGAAGTGTTTTGTTAATTACTACTACCTTCATTATGAAACTGATATGTTTTTGTTACATAATATTTGTGTATCTATGATCACTGTACTGATGATTTTAATACTGCTGTCACCAATACAAGCGCTTCTACTACTTCCACCACATCTTTCAATAGCAGTAAAGTCTAGTAGTATTCAAAGTAGTACTTTCATTTTGACAATCCCAGGGCTGGTCGGGAAAGGGGGCGGAGCCTGCTGGGTCACGTGGAGGGTCCACTGGAGGCTCGGTCTTCAGCTGTCCAGACCCCAAAACCATCAATTACCCAGAGAGCCCTGCTGCACACGTGAGGGGGGAGCGGGGGAGAGCGGGGGAGGGCGAGAGACTGCAGTGCTTCATGGGAGGTTCTGTGTGAAGTTCCTTGAATATCTTCATGAAACACACAAACCTGTTTGTGTAGGTTAGTGTGTTTACACTGTGACCAGGAACTATAGTCACATTTGAACGAGATCATGACGATCAACATATGAATGTCAATATTTTTCATTATCATTTTCTTCTATAGTCTCTTTTCCTGACGTGTGATTGGATGAAAACATCTATTGAATGATTTGTCCTTCATATTCCTGTGATTGTTTGGATCAACACAACAATACTCACTCGTGTGTTCAACTCCTGGTCTGCAGGCTCCACACGAACCTCCTGTGATCATGAAGGAAACATGAGAATCTGAACTCTTTCCATTTTCACACACATGTGGAAAAACACGATGATGAAGTAAAATGAGTTTTTACACGACAACGTGTGAAACAGACAACAGTCGACTGATCAAGTTTTGTTGCTGACTTTACTTTGCTTTTAAGATCCATCATCGAACTGTTTTTAAATGTATTAAAAAAAACATTTACTGCCTTTACATTATTATTCACTGTCTTTAACCATTTGATTATAGTTGAAATGGTTTGATTATAGTTTAAATGGTTTGATTATAGTTGAAAATTGTTTGATTATAGTTGAAAATTGTTTGATTATAGTTAAAATTGTTTGATTATAGTTACAATTGTTTGATTATAGTTACAATTGTTTGATTATAGTTAAAATGGTTTGATTATAGTTGAAAATTGTTTGATTATAGTTACAATTGTTTGATTATAGTTAAAATGGTTTGATTATAGTTGAAAATTGTTTGATTATAGTTAAAATGGTTTGATTATAGTTGAAAATTGTTTGATTATAGTTGAAAATTGTTTGATTATAGTTGAAAATTGTTTGATTATAGTTGAAAATTGTTTGATTATAGTTAAAATTGTTTGATTATAGTTTAAATTGTTTGATTATAGTTTAAAATTGTTTGATTATAGTTGAAAATTGTTTGATTATAGTTGAAAATTGTTTGATTATAGTTGAAAATTGTTTGATTATAGTTGAAAATTGTTTGATTATAGTTGAAAATTGTTTGATTATAGTTAAAATTGTTTGATTATAGTTAAAATGGTTTGATTATAGTTGAAAATTGTTTGATTATAGTTGAAAATTGTTTGATTATAGTTGAAAATGGTTTGATTATAGTTGAAAATTGTTTGATTATAGTTAAAATTGTTTGATTATAGTTGAAAATTGTTTGATTATAGTTGAAAATTGTTTGATTATAGTTGAAAATTGTTTGATTATAGTTTAAAATTGTTGGATTATAGTTGAAAATTGTTTGATTATAGTTGAAAATTGTTTGATTATAGTTGAAAATTGTTTGATTATAGTTAAAATTGTTTGATTATAGTTAAAATTGTTTGATTATAGTTTAAAATTGTTTGATTATAGTTTAAAATTGTTTGATTATAGTTGAAAATTGTTTGATTATAGTTTAAAATTGTTTGATTATAGTTAAAATTGTTTGATTATAGTTAAAATTGTTTGATTATAGTTAAAATTGTTGATTATAGTTAAAATTGTTTGATTATAGTTAAAATGGTTTGATTATAGTTGAAAATTGTTTGATTATAGTTAAAATTGTTTGATTATAGTTGAAAATTGTTTGATTATAGTTGAAATTGTTTGATTATAGTTAAAATTGTTTGATTATAGTTAAAATTGTTTGATTATAGTTGAAAATTGTTTGATTATAGTTAAAATTGTTTGATTATAGTTGAAAATTGTTTGATTATAGTTAAAATTGTTTGATTATAGTTGAAATTGTTTGATTATAGTTAAAATTGTTTGATTATAGTTAAAATTGTTTGATTATAGTTGAAATGGTTTGATTATAGTTAAAATTGTTTGATTATAGTTAAAATTGTTTGATTATAGTTAAAATTGTTTGATTATAGTTAAAACTGTTTGATTATAGTTGAAAATTGTTTGATTATAGTTAAAATTGTTTGATTATAGTTGAAAATTGTTTGATTATAGTTTAAAATTGTTTGATTATAGTTGAAAATTGTTTGATTATAGTTGAAAATTGTTTGATTATAGTTGAAAAGTGTTTGATTATAGTTTAAATTGTTTGATTATAGTTTAAAATTGTTTGATTATAGTTGAAAATTGTTTGATTATAGTTTAAAATTGTTTGATTATAGTTGAAAATTGTTTGATTATAGTTGAAAATTGTTTGATTATAGTTTAAAATTGTTTGATTATAGTTGAAAATTGTTTGATTATAGTTGAAAATTGTTTGATTATAGTTGAAATTGTTTGATTATAGTTGAAATTGTTTGATTATAGTTAAAAAATTGTTTGATTACAGTTAAAAATGGTTTGATTATAGTTGAAATTGTTTGATTATAGTTAAAATTGTTTGATTATAGTTGAAAATTGTTTGATTATAGTTGAAAATTGTTTGATTATAGTTGAAAATTGTTTGATTATAGTTGAAAATTGTTTGATTATAGTTAAAATTGTTTGATTATAGTTGAAAATTGTTTGATTATAGTTGAAAATTGTTTGATTATAGTTGAAAATTGTTTGATTATAGTTGAAAATTGTTTGATTATAGTTAATTAAATTGTTTGATTATAGTTAAAATTGTTTGATTATAGTTAAAATGGTTTGATTATAGTTGAAAATTGTTTGATTATAGTTGAAAATTGTTTGATTATAGTTGAAAATTGTTTGATTATAGTTGAAAATTGTTTGATTATAGTTGAAAATTGTTTGATTATAGTTGAAAATTGTTTGATTATAGTTGAAAATGGTTTGATTATAGTTGAAAATTGTTTGATTATAGTTGAAAATTGTTTGATTCTAGTTGAAAATGGTTTGATTATAGTTGAAATTTGTTTGATTATAGTTATGGTTGATTATAGTTGAAAATTGTTTGATTATAGTTGAAAATTGTTTGATTATAGTTGAAAATTGTTTGATTATAGTTGAAAATTGTTTGATTATAGTTGAAAATTGTTTGATTATAGTTGAAAATTGTTTGATTATAGTTGAAAATTGTTTGATTATAGTTTAAAATTGTTTGATTATAGTTGAAAATGGTTTGATTATAGTTAAAATTGTTTGATTATAGTTGAAAATTGTTTGATTATAGTTGAAAATTGTTTGATTATAGTTGAAAATTGTTTGATTATAGTTGAAAATTGTTTGATTATAGTTGAAAATTGTTTGATTATAGTTGAAAATTGTTTGATTATAGTTGAAAATTGTTTGATTATAGTTGAAAATTGTTTGATTATAGTTGAAAATTGTTTGATTATAGTTGAAAATTGTTTGATTATAGTTAAAATTGTTTGATTATAGTTGAAAATTGTTTGATTATAGTTGAAAATTGTTTGATTATAGTTGAAAATTGTTTGATTATAGTTGAAAATTGTTTGATTATAGTTGAAAATTGTTTGATTATAGTTGAAAATTGTTTGATTATAGTTGAAAATTGTTTGATTATAGTTGAAAATTGTTTGATTATAGTTGAAAATTGTTTGATTATAGTTAAAATTGTTTGATTATAGTTAAAATTGTTTGATTATAGTTAAAATTGTTTGATTATAGTTGAAAATTGTTTGATTATAGTTAAAATTGTTTGATTATAGTTGAAAATTGTTTGATTATAGTTGAAAATTGTTTGATTATAGTTAAAATTGTTTGATTATAGTTGAAAATTGTTTGATTATAGTTGAAAATTGTTTGATTATAGTTGAAAATTGTTTGATTATAGTTGAAAATTGTTTGATTATAGTTGAAAATTGTTTGATTATAGTTGAAAATTGTTTGATTATAGTTGAAAATTGTTGGATTATAGTTGAAAATTGTTTGATTATAGTTGAAAATTGTTTGATTATAGTTAAAATTGTTTGATTATAGTTGAAAATTGTTTGATTATAGTTTAAAATTGTTTGATTATAGTTAAAATTGTTGGATTATAGTTTAAAATTGTTTGATTATAGTTAAAATTGTTGGATTATAGTTAAAATTGTTGGATTATAGTTTAAAATTGTTTGATTATAGTTGAAAATTGTTTGATTATAGTTGAAAATTGTTTGATTATAGTTAAAATTGTTTGATTATAGTTGAAAATTGTTTGATTATAGTTAAAATTGTTTGATTATAGTTTAAAATTGTTTGATTATAGTTAAAATTGTTGGATTATAGTTTAAAATTGTTGGATTATAGTTTAAATTGTTGGATTATAGTTAAAATTGTTTGATTATAGTTTAAAATTGTTTGATTATAGTATAGTTAAAATTGTTTGATTATAGTTTAAAATTGTTGGATTATAGTTAAAATTGTTGGATTATAGTTAAAATTGTTTGATTATAGTTTAAAATTGTTTGATTATAGTTAAAATTGTTGGATTATAGTTTAAAATTGTTTGATTATAGTTGAAAATTGTTTGATTATAGTTTAAAATTGTTGGATTATAGTTAAAATTGTTGGATTATAGTTTAAAATTGTTGGATTATAGTTAAAATTGTTGGATTATAGTTTAAAATTGTTTGATTACAGTTGAAAATTGTTTGATTATAGTTGAAAATTGTTTGATTATAGTTAAAATTGTTTGATTATAGTTGAAAATTGTTTGATTATAGTTGAAAATTGTTTGATTATAGTTGAAAATTGTTTGATTATAGTTTAAAATTGTTTGATTATAGTTGAAAATTGTTTGATTATAGTTGAAAATTGTTTGATTATAGTTTAAAATTGTTTGGATTATAGTTGAAAATTGTTTGATTATAGTTAAAATTGTTTGATTATAGTTTGAAAATTGTTTGATTATAGTTGAAAATTGTTTGATTATAGTTGAAAATTGTTTGATTATAGTTGAAAATTGTTTGATTATAGTTGAAAATTGTTGGATTATAGTTAAAAATTGTTTGATTATAGTTGAAAATTGTTTGGATTATAGTTAAAATTGTTTGATTATAGTTGAAAATTGTTTGATTATAGTTGAAAATTGTTTGATTATATATTTAAAATTGTTGGATTATAGTTGAAAATTGTTTGATTATAGTTAAAATTGTTGGATTATAGTTAAAATTGTTGGATTATAGTTGAAAATTGTTTGATTATAGTTGAAAATTGTTTGATTATAGTTGAAAATTGTTTGATTATAGTTGAAAATTGTTTGATTATAGTTGAAAATTGTTTGATTATAGTTTAAATTGTTGGATTATAGTTAAAATTGTTTGATTATAGTTAAAATTGTTTGATTATAGTTAAAAATTGTTTGATTATAGTTTAAAATTGTTTGATTATAGTTGAAAATTGTTTGATTATAGTTAAAATTGTTGGATTATAGTTTAAAATTGTTTGATTATAGTTAAAATTGTTTGATTATAGTTAAAATTGTTTGATTATAGTTTAAAATGGTTTGATTATAGTTAAATTTGTTTGATTATAGTTTAAAATTGTTTAATTATAGTTAAAATTGTTTGATTATAGTTGAAAATTGTTTGATTATAGTTGAAAATTGTTTGATTATAGTTAAAATTGTTTGATTATAGTTTAAAATTGTTTGATTATAGTTGAAAATTGTTTGATTATAGTTGAAAATTGTTTGATTATAGTTAAAATTGTTGGATTATAGTTGAAATTGTTTGATTATAGTTGAAATTGTTGGATTATAGTTGAAATTGTTGGATTATAGTTGAAAATTGTTTGATTATAGTTGAAAATTGTTTGATTATAGTTGAAAATTGTTTGATTATAGTTGAAATTGTTTGATTATAGTTGAAATTGTTGGATTATAGTTGAAAATTGTTTGATTATAGTTGAAAATTGTTTGATTATAGTTGAAAATTGTTTGATTATAGTTGAAATTGTTGGATTATAGTTGAAAATTGTTGGATTATAGGTGAAAATTGTTTGATTATAGTTAAAATAGTTTGATTATAGTTAAAATAGTTTGATTATAGTTAAAATAGTTTGATTATAGTTAAAATTGTTTGATTATAGGTGAAAATGGTTTGATTATAGTTAAAATAGTTTGATTATAGTTAAAATGGTTTGATTATAGTTGAAAATGGTTTCCAGCCAATCAGTTGTGGTGATGTTTCTTTAATCCAGTGTCATTTAAATCTCCCCCTCTCATCACTCAAAGGCTGCTCTGTTGGGACTCAAACTAAAGAACATTTCTCTGACATAACCAAGGATTCATGAAATTCTGACCAGGTAGTGGTTCAAGTCCTGATGTGATCCACTCAGAAACATCAGTACTCCAGGTACTAGATGAGATGAAAGAGGTCATTTCCAGGTCGAAGGTCAAGACACTTTCAACTCCTGATCTTCTCAGTGGATGAAGATATTTTCTTCTGTCACAAATGTATCATCAGTAGATGTTTGACTGAAGGTTGGTGTACATGTAGAAGTGGTGGATCAGGTCCACACCTTCATCTCTAACAACAACCAGGATATTGTTTCCATGAAATCCTGCACGAGGTCAGAGACAAAAGTGTGAGAAGGTCCATACAATAGACCAACATGTGAGTCAACATGTGACCAACAACCAACAGGTAAACCTGCAGACTCTGAGACCTTCACGAGGATCTTCTCCAAACACACTCACAGACGTGAACATCTTCACAAACACACGAGTGGTTCCTCGTGATCTTTGACCATCGATGTAGCAAAGAACAGAATCAGATACATTTGATCAAATAACACGTTCTGACGACTGAAGATCTTTTATTTATTCAAATCATCCAACGACGACAGTTGTTCCTCAAAACTACAATTAACCATAAAATCATTTGATCAAATACACCAGAATATAAACGTCAAACTTCATGCTCAGAGAAATGGTTCAATGTTTATTCTACGTTTATCAAACAAAAGTGGACCAAACAAGGATCCCTGAGGAACTCCTCTTATCCTTCACCACCGATAGTTACCATCATTGAAATACATCACATGAATGGTTTCATTTAGAGTCAGATTCATGTGTTCATGTCTGTAGGATCATATGTTTAGATGTTCATTTGTTCATATGTTTAGATGATCATTTGTTCATATGTTTAGATGTTCATTTGTTCATATGTTTAGATGTTCATTTGTTCATATGTTTAGATGTTCATTTGTTCATATGTTTAGATGTTCATTTGTTCATATGTTTAGATGTTCATTTGTTCATATGTTTAGATGATCATTTGTTCATATGTTTAGATGTTCATTTGTTCATATGTTTAGATGTTCATTTGTTCATATGTTTAGATGTTCATTTGTTCATATGTTTAGATGTTCATTTGTTCATATGTTTAGATGATCATTTGTTCATATGTTTAGATGTTCATTTGTTCATATGTTTAGATGATCATTTGTTCATATGTTTAGATGTTCATTTGTTCATATGTTCATATGTTCATGTGTTGATTTGTTCATATGTTCATATGTTTATATGTTCATGTGTTGATTTGTTCATATGTTCATATGTTCATGTGTTGATTTGTTCATATGTTCATTTGTTCATATGTTCATTGTGTTCATGTGTTGATTTGTTCATATGTTCATTTGTTCATATGTTCATATGTTCATATGTTCATGTGTTGATTTGTTCATATGTTCATATGTTCATGTGTTGATTTGTTCATATGTTCATATGTTTATATGTTCATGTGTTGATTTGTTCATATGTTCATATGTTTATATGTTCATATGTTCATATGTTGATTTGTTTATATGTTCATATGTTCATTTGTTCATATGTTTAGATGTCCATGTGTTCATGTGTTGATTTGTTCATGTTTGTATGTTAATTTGTTCATATGTTCACATGTCTGTATGTTCATGTGTTGATTTGTTCATATGTTCATATGTTCATGTGTTGATTTGTTCATATGTTCATATGTTCATGTGTTGATTTGTTCATATGTTCATATGTTCATATGTTCATATGTTTAAACGTTCATATGTTCATATGATCATATGTTCATCTGTTTATACTGTATGTTCATGTGTTGATTTGTTCTCATATTTATATGTTCATGTGTTGATTTGTTCATATGTTCAATTTATGTTCATAAGTGTTCCTATGTTATATGTTAATACGTTCATGTGTTGATTTGTTCATATGTTAATACGTTCATATGTTAATACGTTCATATGTTCATATGTTCATATGTTCATATGTTCATATGTTCACATGTTCATATGTTCAATGTTGATTTGTTTATATGTTCATATGTTCATATGTTCATATGTTCAATGTTGATTTGTTTATATGTTCATATGTTCACATGTGTTTTTAAGTTTAAATTCATAAGTTTCACAAGATTTGTATTGTGTTTTCAGTTGTATTGTGTGTGTTCATGATCGTCATGATTGTCATGTGAGTGTGTAGTTGAAGTACAACAGTGTGTAACAAGTTCTCTATGTGTTGATTCATTGTGTAGAAACACAAAGAACACAATCTACACAGTGAACTTTGACATGTTGACAAACCAACGTTTGTTATTGAGCCGTGAAGTGAAGCACGAGTGTCATGACATGTACCTGAGTCGTAATGACTCAAGGGTCTTTGAGTCGTAATGACTCAAGGGTCTTTGAGTCGGTAATGACTCAAGGGTCTTTGAGTCGTAATGACTCAAGGGTCTTTGAGTCGGTAATGACTCAAGGGTCTCTGAGTCGGTAATGACTCAAGGGTCTCTTTGAGTCGTAATGACTCAAGGGTCTTTGAGTCGTAATGACTCAAGGGTCTCTGAGTCGGTAATGACTCAAGGGTCTCTGAGTCGTAATGACTCAAGGGTCTCTGAGTCGTAATGACTCAAGGGTCTCTGAGTCGTAATGACTCAAGGGTCTTTGAGTCGTAATGACTCAAGGGTCTCTGAGTCGGTAATGACTCAAGGGTCTCTGAGTCGTAATGACTCAAGGGTCTCTGAGTCGTAATGACTCAAGGGTCTTTGAGTCGGTAATGACTCAAGGGTCTCTGAGTCGTAATGACTCAAGGGTCTCTGAGTCGGTAATGACTCAAGGGTCTCTGAGTCGGTAATGACTCAAGGGTCTCTGAGTCGGTAATGACTCAAGGGTCTCTGAGTCGGTAATGACTCAAGGGTCTCTGAGTCGGTAATGACTCAAGGGTCTCTGAGTCGGTAATGACTCAAGGGTCTCTGAGTCGTAATGACTCAAGGGTCTCTGAGTCGGTAATGACTCAAGGGTCTCTGAGTCGGTAATGACTCAAGGGTCTCTGAGTCGTAATGACTCAAGGGTCTCTGAGTCGGTAATGACTCAAGGGTCTCTGAGTCGTAATGACTCAAGGGTCTCTGAGTCGGTAATGACTCAAGGGTCTCTGAGTCGGTAATGACTCAAGGGTCTTTGAGTCGGTAATGACTCGAACCGTCACAATGACGTCACTCGAGTCAGGAGCAGCTCCAGCGCTGACCTCCAGCACTGACCTCCAGCACTGACCTCCAGCACTGACCTCCAGCGCTGACCTCCAGCACTGACCTCCAGCACTGACCTCCAGCACTGACCTCCAGCGCTGACCTCCAGCACTGACCTCCAGCACTGACCTCCAGCGCTGACCTCCAGCACTGACCTCCAGCACTGACCTCCAGCGCTGACCTCCAGCACTGACCTCCAGCGCTGACCTCCAGCGCTGACCTCCAGCGCTGACCTCCAGCGCTGACCTCCAGCGCTGACCTCCAGCACTGACCTCCAGCGCTGACCTCCAGCGCTGACCTCCAGCACTGACCTCCAGCACTGACCTCCAGCGCTGACCTCCAGCGCTGACCTCCAGCACTGACCTCCAGCACTGACCTCCAGCACTGACCTCCAGCACTGACCTCCAGCGCTGACCTCCAGCGCTGACCTCCAGCACTGACCTCCAGCACTGACCTCCATCTCTGGCTTCACAGCAGGAGCAGGAAGCGAGGAGGACGAGAGGCTCCAGCAGGAGAGAAACATCATGTGCAAAACAACACAATTAAGAAGATGCTGAACTTAATGAGAGAAAGTATCCTGCAGATCATCTCCATGTTGCCTCTTAACATGGAATACAAATCAGGAAGTTAACGCTAATGAGGAGATGACGAGAAGAAATCAACGAGACGAAGACCTGAAGGTCCTCCAGGAGGAAGTGACTGACGATAGATGATGGTTTGATATGATTATTTTATACTTGAACATCGGTGAATGTTCGTGATTCTACAAACGACACGTCATTTAAAAACTGACTTGAAACAAATACACAAAAGTGTTGAACGTCGTCAACACAAACGACACCTGCAGGTTCAAACACAAAAGGATGGACTAGAAGTGTTGCCATGACGACAGCAGCACTAGTCGTCACGGACGTGGACCCCGGAGCACCTGAGCAGCCACGAGATCCCGTCCAGCAGACCCGTCAGCGAGTCCACCACGGTGTCCTGCACCTGAGAGACAAACACACCTGTGACCTTTGACCTCTTCAGGACACGTTCACTCTCCTACCCTCCAGGGGTTCTCCAGCTGAGACAGACCGAGCCTCCGAGCCACGTCCACACAGTGAACCGAGCCGCCGGACACGACCTCCGAGGAGGTGCAGGAGAGGACCAGCAGAGGTCGCGGGGTCGAGACCCTGCCGTGGTCGAGAAGAGCTCGGATCTGAGCGAACTCTCGTTCATCTGGCAGAGACGAGATCTTCAGTTCAGCAGGAGAAGCATCTCCTGGTGAGTCAGTGTCAACCTGTGCAGGCCTCGGCGTTGACCACGTAGATGAACCCGTCGACCTCCTCACAGACCTGCTGCACCTGAGCTGCAGGTCTGTAGACCGACTGACCAGAAGCATCGCTTCCTTCCCTCGTGAAGAGTTTTTCACTCGAGTATCGTCTCAACATCTTTGCTCTTTCCCGCTCAGCCCTGCAGTTGGATTATAGTTGAAAATGTTGGATTATAGTCGAAAATTGTTTGATTATAGTTGAAAATGTTGGATTATAGTTGAAATTGTTTGATTATAGTTGAAAATTGTTTGATTATAGTTGAAAATGTTTGATTATAGTTGAAAATGGTTTGATTATAGTTGAAAATTGTTTGATTATAGTTGAAATTGTTTGATTATAGTTGAAAATTGTTTGATTATAGTTGAAAATGTTGGATTATAGTTGAAATTGTTTGATTATAGTTGAAAATGGTTTGATTATAGTTGAAAATTGTTTGATTATAGTTGAAAATTGTTGGATTATAGTTGAAAATTGTTTGATTATAGTTGAAAATGTTTGATTATAGTTGAAAATTGTTGGATTATAGTTGAAAATTGTTTGATTATAGTTGAAAATTGTTGGATTATAGTTGAAAATTGTTTGATTATAGTTGAAAATTGTTGGATTATAGTTGAAAATTGTTTGATTATAGTTGAAAATGTTTGATTATAGTTGAAAATTGTTGGATTATAGTTGAAAATTGTTTGATTATAGTTGAAAATTGTTTGATTATAGTTGAAAATGTTTGATTATAGTTGAAAATTGTTGGATTATAGTTGAAAATGTTTGATTATAGTTAAAATTGTTTGATTATAGTTAAAATTGTTTGATTATAGTTTAAATTGTTTGATTATAGTTTAAATTGTTTGATTATAGTTTAAATTGTTTGATTATAGTTAAAATTGTTGGATTATAGTTTAAATTGTTTGATTATAGTTGAAAATTGTTGGATTATAGTTGAAAATTGTTTGATTATAGTTGAAAATTGTTGGATTATAGTTGAAAATTGTTTGATTATAGTTAAAATTGTTTGATTATAGTTGTAAATTGTTTGATTATAGTTAAAATTGTTTGATTATAGTTTAAATTGTTTGATTATAGTTAAAATTGTTGGATTATAGTTTAAATTGTTTGATTATAGTTGAAAATTGTTGGATTATAGTTGAAAATTGTTGGATTATAGTTGAAATTGTTTGATTATAGTTTAAATTGTTTGATTATAGTTAAAATTGTTGGATTATAGTTGAAAATTGTTTGATTATAGTTGAAAATTGTTTGATTATAGTTGAAAATGTTTGATTATAGTTGAAAATTGTTGGATTATAGTTGAAAATGTTTGATTATAGTTAAAATTGTTTGATTATAGTTTAAATTGTTTGATTATAGTTAAAATTGTTTGATTATAGTTTAAATTGTTTGATTATAGTTAAAATTGTTGGATTATAGTTTAAATTGTTTGATTATAGTTGAAAATTGTTGGATTATAGTTGAAAATTGTTTGATTATAGTTGAAAATTGTTGGATTATAGTTGAAAATGTTTGATTATAGTTAAAATTGTTTGATTATAGTTTAAATTGTTTGATTATAGTTAAAATTGTTTGATTATAGTTTAAATTGTTTGATTATAGTTAAAATTGTTGGATTATAGTTTAAATTGTTTGATTATAGTTGAAAATTGTTGGATTATAGTTGAAAATTGTTGGATTATAGTTGAAATTGTTTGATTATAGTTTAAATTGTTTGATTATAGTTAAAATTGTTGGATTATAGTTGAAATTGTTTGATTATAGTTGAAAATTGTTGGATTATAGTTGAAAATTGTTGGATTATAGTTGAAAATTGTTGGATTATAGTTGAAAATTGTTGGATTATAGTTTAAATTGTTGGATTATAGTTGAAAATTGTTGGATTATAGTTTAAATTGTTTGATTATAGTTTAAATTGTTGGATTATAGTTGAAAATTGTTGGATTATAGTTTAAATTGTTTGATTATAGTTTAAATTGTTGGATTATAGTTGAAAATTGTTGGATTATAGTTTAAATTGTTTGATTATAGTTGAAAATTGTTGGATTATAGTTGAAAATTGTTGGATTATAGTTGAAAATTGTTGGATTATAGTTGAAAATTGTTGGATTATAGTTTAAATTGTTGGATTATAGTTGAAAATTGTTGGATTATAGTTTAAATTGTTTGATTATAGTTTAAATTGTTGGATTATAGTTGAAAATTGTTGGATTATAGTTGAAAATTGTTTGATTATAGTTTAAATTGTTTGATTATAGTTGAAATTGTTTGATTATAGTTGAAATTGTTTGATTACAGTTGAAAATTGTTGGATTATAGTTGAAATTGTTTGATTATAGTTGAAAATTGTTTGATTATAGTTGAAAATTGTTTGATTATAGTTTAAAATTGTTTGATTATAGTTTAAATTGTTTGATTATAGTTGAAATTGTTGGATTATAGTTGAAAAGTAACATAAAAAAAGCTAAATCACAATAAAAAAGATGATATTCATACATTAACAAGGTTTAAATCATGTGTTGATGAAACTGGTTCTGGTTCCATCAACAGTCACAGATGTTGTAACATATAAATGACATTAAAATGAACAAATGTTTCACCTGTTTGTCGAGTAAAGAGTTAAGATGTTGAATCTGTGAGTCTCTCTGTAGATGAAACTGATCCCTGAACCGACGCCTGGAAAGAAAGTTCTGTGAGACCATGAATCCAACAGCGATGTCGGGTCAGACTGACCGTTGATCTGTCGGCGGGAGGTTCCAGAGACGAGCAGGACGTGAGGCGAGTTCAAGAGTCTGCTGACCAGAGAGACGTCCAGCTGCTCCATGCCGGGGCCCAACATGGCGTAACGAGGCTCCGGAGCCGCGACCAGAGAGTTCAGGAACGAGGTCAGGATCTGGAATGCGGGTCGAGACGGAAGCCATCTTTGTCTGCAGGAGGGACACGACCTCAGGTACCTGAGGACGCCAAGGTGAGTGTCCGGCGGGCTCGGAGGAGAGAGAAGATACTGACTCGGACATGAAGTCCGGCTGGTCTTCTCCTCTGGTCAGAGGGGCGTCCAGGAGCTCCAGCTGAGGCATGGTCATGTGATCGATGGAGGTCCAGGTGGGCATGTCCCGCAGCAGGAAGAACCTCCACAGCAGAGGGTCTCGAACCAACGCCCTCCAGTACCGGCTGGTGGCGCCCAGACGACAGATGTCCAGAGGTGACATGAAGGTCATGATCACGAAGTGCAGGTCCACCTTAAGGTCAAAGGTCAGAGTGGTTTGACTTTTGCAGCTTTAGGTTCTTCAGAACTTGAATCAGAGTTTTAGAATCTTTCCTCGCGCTCGTTTTATATTGTTTAAGAAAATTACATTTAAAACTGAATATAATTTACAAGAAGATTTGGAAGAAAAACGATCATTTACTAAAACAATAAACACACTCGTCAGTTCTCTCACGCCATCTAGTGGTCAGATGTTGATAGTTCTAAGAGAAAGATTGAAGCTACTTATATATATATATATATATATATATATATATTATATGTATAACTCATCATATATATAAGTAAGTAATTAGTATTTATATAGCTTTCCAGACCAGGGTCACAAAGCGCTTAAACAATCAAACAAATACTCAATAAAATTAATACTTAAAAGGTCAAAACAACACAGACACAGTAATATATATTATAATAACTATTTATCTACTCTTGGATTCATGGTTGAATATTTTCAAAACATTCATTTCCTTCTTCAAGCACTTTTTCTTTTTGTTTCTTAAAGTTTTATTTTTTAAATATATGTTGGTTAATAATTAACTTCTGATTATCATGTTTAAATCTTTGACAAACATTTGTTGTGATCAAGTCGATTTAAAGAAAACATGTCAAAACAATCACAGGTGGAGTGACGGGTGTGATCACGTGACAACACGACGACAGTGATTTAAACTCATCTAAACCAACTAACTAACTAGTTAAAAACTTCAGAGTTGATCAATAACTAGTTAAACACTTCAGAGTTGATCAATAACTAGTTAAAAACTTCAGAGTTGATCAATAACTAGTTAAAAACTTCAGAGTTGATCAATAACACTTTAGTTAGTCTCACCGGCAGGTTGTCCAAAGAGCCCGGATGTAAAGTCTCTGAAGGATCCAAACCTGCTTCATCTTCACAAACTTTACCTTTTGGAGGAAAATATTTTTCTCTAAAACGTCTCAAACTCCGGATCACGACAGACTCGCTCACTAGATCAGCTCCTGACATCTTTATCTTTTATCTCGTGACGTGTTCAGTCCAACCAGCGCTTCCGTGTTGTTGCAGCCGCGCTGCATTCTGGGAGATGAAGTTCCGAACGAACGATGACGTGACTCGTAAAAGAACGCGGTTTATTGTCAACACGGACATTAAAAAACAACAAAGTGTCAAAGAAAAGGAACATGTGCGTCGTGAACATGAAGAACATCTTAGTGTTAAATGTTGCAAACATAGATTCAAAGCAACATGTAAATAAATAAAACAACATATGCTCAACTAATGGTAAAAAAACAAAAATACTGTTTTCATTCTTCTTTATATTAATATTAATGTTATTATAACACATTCTTAGCGTTAAACAGACGTCTGCCGCTGCTGGTCCAGCACAGACGGGAATAAAAAAGGGAAAGAAATGATCCGCCGTCACGTGACCACGAGTGGACGCGGGTTTGGCGTGAGACGAGCGTCTGGACTGGAGGTCGTCTCGCCGAATACTGGTCTGGGATCCGAGGCCGGGATCACTGCAGGATGCTCAGGATCTCCTTGGCGTTCTCCGTGTTCCAGCCCTGGCCGTGCAGAGGCCCCTCACAGGCCAGGACGTACTTGTTCAGGATCTGAGTGCCAATGTCCCGGAAGTGAAGCCGGTCTTCTTTATGATCCACGTGGTCGGCGCCGCAGTCCTCGTACTTGACGGCCCAGAAGCACATCTCCCCGATGTACATCATGGTCAGCAGGTGCGTGTCCGAGAAGATGCCTGAGAAGAGACGTAGTGAAGCCTGAGGTCCAGACTCTTCACACAGAACCACATGTTGAAGCTTCGACTGTTTGTTACAAACATGACGTTAAACTTAGTGAAGACACTGACGACACGTGACTTATGGTCAAAACTCTCAACTCCCATGATGCCTTTCTGCACACGGCTCTGTGATGACATCAGATCTACTGTTGATCAACTGATCAGAGGCTGAACTTAGTCAAGTGTTGCTAGAAATCAAACAATGAGAGAAAACATTTTGAAGCTAAATGTGGACAAAACTGAAACTCTGGTGATTGTTGATGATAAAGTTCAGGGTCGAGTTCATACAAAACTCTGAATTCTGAGCCGCTCTAGTAGAAGAACTTACATTTCTCCTTCAAACTCTTCACCAGTTTCTTTCAGGATCATTTGAAAATTCTGGTTCTTACTTTCAGATCTATTCATGGTCAGACCTTCATGATCTGATCCAGACTTACACCCCAGCTCGGTCTCTGAGGTCTGTGGATCAGAATCTACTGATGGTTCCTGAACTTCCGGACCAGAGGAGAGAAATCCTTCCAGACTGTTGCTCCTAAGCTTTGGAACCATCTCTGTGTTTGATGATCTACTGACTCCTTCAAGAAACATCTGTGTTTGATGATCTACTGACTCCTTCAAGAAACATCTGTGTTTGATGATCTACTGACTCCTTCAAGAAACATCTGTGTTTGATGATCTACTGACTCCTTCAAGAAACATCTGTGTTTGATGATCTACTGACTCCTTCAAGAAACATCTGTGTTTGATGATCTACTGACTCCTTCAAGAAACATCTTGTGTTTGATGATCTACTGACTCCTTCAAGAAACATCTGTGTTTGATGATCTACTGACTCCTTCAAGAAACATCTGTGTGTTTGATGATCTACTGACTCCTTCAAGAAACATCTGTGTTTGATGATCTACTGACTCCTTCAAGAAACATCTGTGTTTGATGATCTACTGACTCCTTCAAGAAACATCTGTGTTTGATGATCTACTGACTCCTTCAAGAAACATCTGTGTTTGATGATCTACTGACTCCTTCAAGAAACATGTGTGTTTGATGATCTACTGACTCCTTCAAGAAACATCTGTGTTTGATGATCTACTGACTCCTTCAAGAAACATCTGTGTTTGATGATCTACTGACTCCTTCAAGAAACATCTGTGTTTGATGATCTACTGACTCCTTCAAGAAACATCTGTGTTTGATGATCTACTGACTCCTTCAAGAAACATCTGTGTTTGATGATCTACTGACTCCTTCAAGAAACATGTGTGTTTGATGATCTACTGACTCCTTCAAGAAACATCTGTGTTTGATGATCTACTGACTCCTTCAAGAAACATGTGTGTTTGATGATCTACTGACTCCTTCAAGAAACATGTGTGTTTGATGATCTACTGACTCCTTCAAGAAACATGTGTGTTTGATGATCTACTGACTCCTTCAAGAAACATGTGTGTTTGATGATCTACTGACTCCTTCAAGAAACATGTGTGTTTGATGATCTACTGACTCCTTCAAGAAACATCTGTGTTTGATGATCTACTGACTCCTTCAAGAAACATCTGTGTGTTTGATGATCTACTGACTCCTTCAAGAAACATCTGTGTTTGATGATCTACTGACTCCTTCAAGAAACATCTGTGTGTTTGATGATCTACTGACTCCTTCAAGAAACATCTGAGTTTGATGATCTACTGACTCCTTCAAGAAACATCTGTGTGTTTGATGATCTACTGACTCCTTCAAGAAACATCTGTGTTTGATGATCTACTGACTCCTTTAAGAAACATCTGTGTTTGATGATCTACTGACTCCTTCAAGAAACATCTGTGTTTGATGATCTACTGACTCCTTCAAGAAACATCTGTGTTTGATGATCTACTGACTCCTTCAAGAAACATGTGTGTTTGATGATCTACTGACTCCTTCAAGAAACATCTGTGTTTGATGATCTACTGACTCCTTCAAGAAACATCTGTGTTTGATGATCTACTGACTCCTTCAAGAAACATCTGTGTTTGATGATCTACTGACTCCTTCAAGAAACATCTGTGTTTGATGATCTACTGACTCCTTCAAGAAACATCTGTGTTTGATGATCTACTGACTCCTTCAAGAAACATCTGTGTTTGATGATCTACTGACTCCTTCAAGAAACATCTGTGTTTGATGATCTACTGACTCCTTCAAGAAACATGTGTGTTTGATGATCTACTGACTCCTTCAAGAAACATGTGTGTTTGATGATCTACTGACTCCTTCAAGAAACATGTGTGTTTGATGATCTACTGACTCCTTCAAGAAACATGTGTGTTTGATGATCTACTGACTCCTTCAAGAAACATCTGTGTTTGATGATCTACTGACTCCTTCAAGAAACATCTGTGTTTGATGATCTACTGACTCCTTCAAGAAACATCTGTGTTTGATGATCTACTGACTCCTTCAAGAAACATCTGTGTTTGATGATCTACTGACTCCTTCAAGAAACATCTGTGTTTGATGATCTACTGACTCCTTCAAGAAACATCTGTGTTTGATGATCTACTGACTCCTTTAAGAAACATGTGTGTTTGATGATCTACTGACTCCTTTAAGAAACATCTGTGTTTGATGATCTACTGACTCCTTCAAGAAACATCTGTGTTTGATGATCTACTGACTCCTTTAAGAAACATCTGTGTTTGATGATCTACTGACTCCTTCAAGAAACATCTGTGTTTGATGATCTACTGACTCCTTCAAGAAACATCTGTGTTTGATGATCTACTGACTCCTTCGAGAAACATCTGTGTTTGATGATCTACTGACTCCTTCGAGAAACATCTGTGTTTGATGATCTACTGACTCCTTCAAGAAACATCTGTGTTTGATGATCTACTGACTCCTTCGAGAAACATCTGTGTTTGATGATCTACTGACTCCTTCAAGAAACATCTGTGTTTGATGATCTACTGACTCCTTCAAGAAACATGTGTGTTTGATGATCTACTGACTCCTTCAAGAAACATCTGTTTTTGATGATCTACTGACTCCTTCAAGAAACATCTGTGTTTGATGATCTACTGACTCCTTCAAGAAACATCTGTTTTTGATGATCTACTGACTCCTTCAAGAAACATCTGTGTTTTGATGATCTACTGACTCCTTCAAGAAACATCTGTTTTTGATGATCTACTGACTCCTTCAAGAAACATCTGTTTTTGATGATCTACTGACTCCTTCAAGAAACATCTGTGTTTGATGATCTACTGACTCCTTCAAGAAACATCTGTGTTTGATGATCTACTGACTCCTTCAAGAAACATCTGTGTTTGATGATCTACTGACTCCTTTAAGAAACATCTGTGTTTGATGATCTACTGACTCCTTTAAGAAACATGTGTGTTTGATGATCTACTGACTCCTTCAAGAAACATGTGTTTGATGATCTACTGACTCCTTCAAGAAACATCTGTGTTTGATGATCTACTGACTCCTTCAAGAAACATCTGTGTTTGATGATCTACTGACTCCTTTAAGAAACATGTGTGTTTGATGATCTACTGACTCCTTTAAGAAACATCTGTGTTTGATGATCTACTGACTCCTTCAAGAAACATCTGTGTTTGATGATCTACTGACTCCTTCAAGAAACATCTCAAAACAAACACTTTGATTTGTTTCTTCACTTTCTTGTTGCTGCTGTGTTTGTCTTATGTTGATATTTCAAAGTTTATATTTTAACTTGTTTTGATTGTTAAAGTTCTTCGTGACCCTGGTCTGGAAACATCTTTACTAATAACCATTACTTACTTACTCTAATGACGTCTGATTGGTCGACACATGACTGTATTTAAATTCTACATCTATGTTGTCGAAAGTCATCCACAGCTGTGATTGGTCGGCTGGGCGGCAAAGTATGACGGGAGACGTTCGGGTTGTTGAGAGACACCTCGTAGTTGAGATCAAAGTGAAGATGTTTTTGTCAAAAGACACGTCAGTCAAGTCTCTTCAAACACTACTGTTAGCAACTAATGTTGCTAAGAGGCAGCTAGCATGACAACTGTTAGCTTTGTCAGCTGACGACTGCTGCCATCTAGAGGCCGGAAGTTTAAACGCAACACAATGCTGTGAATAATTGAACGTTAATTTAACATAAATAAAATGGTTTAAAAAACATGCTTTTATACACATTTAATTTAAACGTAAACAAAGGACGTTAGGATGATAAAAAATGTTGACACGTGTGACGAAAAACAAGGTTGAAATAACAAACATTCAACGAAACCTGTTGAATCTAATGTTTGATCTTTTATTTTTGATTAATATCTTCATTATTCATGTTCAATAAATATTTGGACTGAACATTGTTTTCTTAGGTTTTCATCGACACCATTTTAGAAAACAAGTCAAGTGCAGAGATCGTGTTTTTACTGACAGAAAACTCTTGTAAAGATAAAGGCATCAAATCAAAAGTTACAACAATAATCCTAATATTTCTCTGTAGAAAACGGCGTCTCGAGACAGAAGTACCTTCAGACAGGAAGTTGGCCGTGGCCGTGTCATGCAGCACGACGCCGTCGTTGAGCTTCACAGAGTTCCTCACCTGCAGCATCCTCATCAGGTAGCGAACACCTTCCTGGATACACTGGACACACACGGCAGATGAAGAACACGCGACTGAAGCGTCGACCGTGAGGTACCTTCAGAAACGTTTCTTTGTTCTTCTTGATCCACTGTTTCCTCTGGTGCAGGGTGTGGCAGTACATGTAGAGCAGAGCTCCACGTCTCCAGTAGAGACACTCCAGCAGCTCCAGACCCAGCATGGACTGCACCTTCAGAGCCACAGGTTCAGAGACGTCACGCGTCTGGTCCTCAACACCTACCTCTTGTGCCGGGGCCAGTCTCCCGGCCAGAACCTCGGGCTCCGTCAGGTCCTGCAGCAGCTGCTGGATCTTGAAAGGTGAGCAGTCCTCGGGGAACTCCTGGTCCACCAGTTTGTTCTCTTCATAGAACGTGATGTCCAGGATGACCTGAGCAAGACATGAACCTCCATCATTGAACATCAACTTCATCTAGAGTTTATAACTTCAGTCTCCAGTAGAGAAAATATGAATAACCTTTATATCAAAATTTAACTGCACTGGACCAACTTTGAATGTATTCATTTGAGCTTTCAAATCATAGTTTTTATGTTTTAATAATAATACAATTGAACTAATCTATTTTTTTTTACCGATAAATCAACAATTAACATGAAAATATTCAGTGTTTGCCCATGTTTGTGTTGCGATTAAACTTCCGGCCTCTAGATGGCAGCAGTCGTTAGGTCCTCCACTGCTAAAGGAAGAATGATGACTGAGGACAAGAGGATACAGTGAGTCCAGGAGCTTTTAAAGCTGATGTTTGGACATATTTTGATTTGAAAACAAATGAAAGTAGTTACGACTTCAAGAGTCATGTGGTCTGAAAATACTACAACAACAGAGTCAAGTACTGGACAATACTACAGATATATACTTGTTACTACACTATCACAACACCAGAGTCAAGTACTGGACAATACTACACATATATACTTGTTACTACACTATCACAACACCAGAATCAAGTACTGGACAATACTACACATATATACTTGTTACTACACTATCACAACACCAGAGTCAAGTACTGGACAATACTACACATATATACTTGTTACTACACTATCACAACACCAGAGTCAAGTACTGGACAATACTACACATATATACTTGTTACTACACTATCACAACACCAGAGTCAAGTACTGGACAATACTACACATATATACTTGTTACTACACTATCACAACACCAGAGTCAAGTACTGGACAATACTACACATATATACTTGTTACTACACTATCACAACACCAGAGTCAAGTACTGGACAATACTACACATATATACTTGTTACTACACTATCACAACACCAGAGTCAAGTACTGGACAATACTACACATATATACTTGTTACTACACTATCACAACACCAGAGTCAAGTACTGGACAATACTACACATATATACTTGTTACTACACTATCACAACACCAGAGTCAAGTACTGGACAATACTACACATATATACTTGTTACTACACTATCACAACACCAGAGTCAAGTACTGGACAATACTACACATATATACTTGTTACTACACTATCACAACACCAGAGTCAAGTACTGGACAATACTACACATATATACTTGTTACTACACTATCACAACACCAGAGTCAAGTACTGGACAATACTACACATATATACTTGTTACTACACTATCACAACACCAGAGTCAAGTACTGGACAATACTACACATATATACTTGTTACTACACTATCACAACACCAGAGTAAGTACTGACAATACTACACATATATACTTTTTTTTTCTTTCCTCACAATATATCACTGTATATCAATCCTTGTAACGTGATATCCATCAACACACTCTTGAATAAACACAACCTTCTTCAGTAGCAAAAAGACAAAAACCAAATCAATCCACATGTGAACCAGAAAAACACAATAAAAGATAAAAGATACGACATCACAGATAGTTGAACACATTGAGTCGTGGAGCCAAATATAAAACAAGAGACTTATATTATCTCAGTAAACATGATGCAAAATGATTACTTTTAATTGTTTGGTTTTTCTACAAACATTGTGAGACACAAGAGCGACAATATAATAATGTTTATTTATTATAATAATGTTTGTTTATCATATATGACAGAGACAGGAGTCACAAAGATACTATGTTCGCTATAACAAACATGACACACAAAGAACAACACAAACATGAACACAATGAAAACAAGAGTGTACATGAGTTCATGTCGTACCTGCGTGTAGTCCTGGAGCACCTTCGACAGGTTGTTTCCATCTCCTCCTTGTCGGTAACAACTCTTCAGCTTCTCCAGGATCGAGGACGCGTTCAGAAGATAGTCGTCATCTGAGGGAGCATCGTGACGTCAGCACCACAATAAACGTCACGCTAGCGACGAGCTAACGCGCGGCTAACATGCAGCGATGGATGAGACATGAAGGAGATACGAGAGATACGAACAGATACGAACAGATACGAACAGATGCGAACAGATGAGAGAAGATCTGGACGTGTGTTGGTCCTCAGATGTTCCTCACGTCAAGCTAGCTCTGCTAATGCTCTCGTTCATGACGCTCTGACGTGACGTAACACATGCGCTCGTGCCTGTGACGTGAAGAGCTGCAACCAAACCTTGTTTTTCTGCCTTGAGAGAAGAACACTTGATATCCAACTCGAAGATCCGTCTCTCCAACTCGAACCCTTGTCGCCTGTAGTCGTCGGCCATGACTGGAGCTGCTCTGGATTAGTCACGTGACGCGGGGATTAGTCACGTGTCGACGCGTCACTTCTGCGCTTTCGTAAACATAACAAAGTATTTATATTTATTTATTAAAAACCTCGTTTTCATTCAATGGTACGTTTAGGCAAATTCCGACGTCGTGATGATTAACTGAGCGATAACAGTGACAGGTGTATCTACGGAAGCCTTTTGCATCCATTAAACACTGATTATTATATCGAATTATTTGTTGTTGTTTCACTTGAGCTCGTAAAGCTTGTTCATGCAAACAATTAAACTTGTTTACCTGCTTATATTTCCTGCTTGTTTTTGTTTTTTTCCTTCTAATTAATTTTGTTTGTGTGTTTTTGAGGAATAAAAAGAAAGAAGCAGGAGAACCATCGACACTCTGCTCTGGTATGTAACACTGTAGATATATACTATCTACTGTATACTACACACTATAGATAGATACTATCTACTGTATACTACACACTGTATAGATAGATACTATCTACTGTATACTACACACTATAGATAGATACTATCTACTGTATACTACACTGTATAGATAGATACTATCTACTGTATACTACACACTGTAGATATATACTATCTACTGTATACTACACACTGTATAGATAGATACTATCTACTGTATACTACACACTGTATAGATAGATACTATCTACTGTATACTACACACTGTAGATAGATACTATCTACTGTATACTACACACTGTAGATAGATACTATCTACTGTATACTACACACTAAGATAGATACTATCTACTGTATACTACACACTGTATAGATAGATACATATATACAATAAATGATACTATCTACTACACACTATAGATAGATACTATCTACTGTATACTCACTATAGATAGATACTATCTACTGTATACTACACACTGTAGATAGATACTATCTACTGTATCTAACACTTATAGATAATCTATCTTATGTATACTACACACTGTATAGATAGATACTATCTACTGTATACTACACACTGTAGATAGATACTATCTACTGTATACTACACACTGTATAGATAGATACTATCTACTGTATACTACACACTATAGATAGATACTATCTACTGTTACACACTGTAGATAGATACTATCTACTGTATACTACACACTATAGATAGATACTATCTACTGTATACTACACACTGTAGATAGATACTATCTACTGTATACTACACACTGTATAGATAGATACTATCTACTGTATACTACACACTGTATAGATAGATACTATCTACTGTATACTACACACTGTAGATAGATACTATCTACTGTATGCACACTGTATAGATAGATACTATCTACTGTATACTACACACTGTAGATACATACTATCTACTGTTTACACACTGTAGCATACTATCTACTGTATACTACACACTGTATAGATAGATACTATCTACTGTATACTACACACTATAGATAGATACTATCTACTGTATACTACACACTGTAGATAGATACTATCAACTGTATACTACACACTGTAGATAGATACTATCTACTGTATACTACACACTGTATAGATAGATACTATCTACTGTATACTACACACTGTAGATACATACTATCTACTGTTTACTACACACTGTAGATACATACTATCTACTGTATACTACACACTGTAGATGGATACTATCTACTGTATACTACACACTATAGATAGATACTATCTACTGTATACTACACACTGTAGATAGATACTATCTACTGTATACTACACACTATAGATAGATACTATCTACTGTATACTACACACTGTAGATGGATACTATCTACTGTATACTACACACTAGATAGATACTATCTACTGTTTACTACACACTGTAGATAGATACTATCTACTGTATACTACACACTGTAGATGGATACTATCTACTGTATACTACACACTATAGATAGATACTATCTACTGTATACTACACACTGTAGATAGATACTATCTACTGTATACTACACACTGTAGATAGATACTATCTACTGTATACTACACACTATAGATAGATACTATCTACTGTATACTACACACTGTAGATAGATACTATCTACTGTATACTACACACTGTAGATAGATACTATCTACTGTATACTACACACTATAGATAGATACTATCTACTGTATACTACACACTGTAGATAGATACTATCTACTGTATACTACACACTATAGATAGATACTATCTACTGTATACTACACACTATAGATAGATACTATCTACTGTATACTACACACTGTAGATAGATACTATCTACTGTATACTACACACTATAGATAGATACTATCTACGATACACTACCTACACACTTAAGATAGAAACTATCTATTATACTATAGATAGATACTATCTACTGTATATACACACTGTATAGATAGATACTATCTACTGTATACTACACACTGTATAGATAGATACTATCTACTGTATACTACACACTGTATAGATAGATACTATCTACTGTATACTACACACTGTAGATAGATACTATCTACTGTATACTACACACTGTATAGATAGATACTATCTACTGTATACTACACACTGTAGATAGATACTATCTACTGTATACTACACACTGTATAGATAGATACTATCTACTGAACAACATATAGATACTATCTACTGTATGCTACACACTGTATAGATAGATACTATCTACTGTATACTACACACTGTAGATAGATACTATCTACTGTATACTCACACTGTATAGATAGATACTATCTATCACACGTATGTTACTGTATACTACACACTGTATAGATAGATACTATCTACTGTATACTACACACTGTATAGATAGATACTATCTACTGTATACTACACACTGTAGATAGATACTATCTACTGTATACTACACACTGTATAGATAGATACTATCTACTGTATACTACACACTGTATAGATAGATACTATCTACTGTATACTACACACTGTAGATAGATACTATCTACTGTATACTACACACTGTATAGATAGATACTATCTACTGTATACTACACACTGTATAGATAGATACTATCTACTGTATACTACACACTGTAGATAGATACTATCTACTGTATACTACACACTGTATAGATAGATACTATCTACTGTATACTACACACTGTATATAGATACTATCTACTGTATACTACACACTGTATAGATAGATACTATCTACTGTATACTACACACTGTAGATAGATACTATCTACTGTATACTACACACTGTATAGATAGATACTATCTACTGTATACTACACACTGTATATATAGATACTATCTACTGTATACTACACACTGTATAGATAGATACTATCTACTGTATACTACACACTGTAGATAGATACTATCTACTGTATACTACACACTGTATAGATAGATACTATCTACTGTATACTACACACTGTATAGATAGATACTATCTACTGTATACTACACACTGTAGATAGATACTATCTACTGTATACTACACACTGTATAGATAGATACTATCTACTGTATACTACACACTGTAGATAGATACTATCTACTGTATACTACACACTGTATAGATAGATACTATCTACTGTATACTACACACTGTATAGATAGATACTATCTACTGTATACTACACACTGTATAGATAGATACTATCTACTGTATACTACACACTGTAGATAGATACTATCTACTGTATACTACACACTGTATAGATAGATACTATCTACTATATACTACACACTGTATAGATAGATACTATCTACTGTATACTACACACTGTAGATAGATACTATCTACTGTATACTACACACTGTATAGATAGATACTATCTACTGTATACTACACACTGTAGATAGATACTATCTACTGTATACTAC
This sequence comes from Callionymus lyra, assembly GCA_016630915.1. Lineage (NCBI taxonomy): Eukaryota > Metazoa > Chordata > Actinopteri > Syngnathiformes > Callionymidae > Callionymus > Callionymus lyra. Next base: position 50,974,557 of record JACEEU010000744.1, read on the forward strand.
ACACTGTATAGATAGATACTATCTACTGTATACTACACACTGTATAGATAGATACTATCTACTGTATACTACACACTGTATAGATAGATACTATCTACTGTATACTACACACTGTAGATAGATACTATCTACTGTATACTACACACTGTATATCAACATGTGTTGATGAAGTTCAAATTCATTATGCTTTTCAAAATGATATGCAGTGTCTTGTGCGGTTGTTTTGTTGATCAATGAACAATTAAAGGAAGATTTATTCAAGTTTGAAGCTGAAAAGTAAAAGTTAATAAACAAATAGAAAGACGAAAGATCAAAGCACAATAAACATCTAATAATGCTGTCTGTCTGTCTAACTAACTAACTAACTAACTAACTAACTAACTAACTAACTAACTAACTAACTAACTAACACCAGGTTGTTGAATATGATCCACGACCTTTGATCTGCGTCACTCTTTCATCTCTTATATATCAAATAATCGATCAAGTGTCAATTGTGAGTCATAACGAGCAGGATGTGACTTTGATGTTTTTATCTACAATAAACATCAAGGTTGTCGTTAACTGAGCCATAGTTAACTTCAAAATAAAATGCTTTATTCAACTCAAACAATGTTTTTAAACCATGTTTAATTTCTGACATTTTAAACTGTATTTTATTCAAACAAAAGAACCTTTGGTGATAAAAACCGTGTATTTTTACTCAAAACAAGCTTTTTTAAGGTCATTTTATACGTTGAGTTCTTTATTCTGAAAGGAAGATCTCGGAGGGTCTTTCAACGTCACGTTACCGTAATACTGCTGGTAGCTGAGCGTGACGTAGACACTGCTCCCACATATAGGCTCGCGCGTGTGTGTGTGTGAGAGTGTGTGAGAGTGTGTGTGTGTCAGTGCAACATGGCGGCGCTGAAGACTCTCTGCAGATCAGACTCTCTGTTGTTCAAACATGTCGCTGGTTCAGCAAGAATCACCGGCAACTTCAGGCACAAACCCTTGAGCAAGGTGTGTATGTTCGCCTCGTGTGTGTGTGTGTGTGTGTGTGAGAGTGTGTGTTCCAGGGGAACATGTAGAGGTCACGTTAGTGTGGATCCGTCGACATAACAGTCACACAATACTTCATTTTTACTTTGACATCATTGTTTCTGTTTTGATGGATCTTTTCTCCTCTTTACGTTAATTTACTTGATTGTCTTTACTTTATTTATTTTCTTGTCTTTACTTTATTTATTTTCTTGTCTTTACTTTATTTATTTTCTTGTCTTTACTTTATTTATTTTCTTGTCTTTACTTTATTTCTTTTCTTGTCTTTACTTTATTTATTTTCTTGTCTTCTTTATTTCTTTATTTTTTTCTTGTCTTTACTTTATTTCTTTTCTTGTCTTTACTTTATTTCTTTTCTTGTCTTTACTTTATTTCTTTTCTTGTCTTTACTTTATTTATTTTCTTGTCTTTACTTTATTTCTTTTCTTGTCTTTACTTTATTTCTTTTCTTGTCTTTACTTTATTTCTTTTCTTGTCTTTACTTTATTTATTTTCTTGTCTTTACTTTATTTCTTTTCTTGTCTTTACTTTATTTATTTTCTTATCTTTACTTTATTTTCTATTTCTGTCAACATGACAAACCTTTGATCATCAAGATTCTCATAAACACTTGTTTGTTTATTTTTTCAGTTCAATAATAACTTCATGGTTTTTCATTTAAAAATGTTTTCTTCTGAATACATATAAAGTCTGAACTGAAACTTAAATCTCTGAATAAAATCTGCTTCAAACTCAACTTTGTATTTAATGGACGAAAATGAATTCAAAGTATTGAAGCATTTAATGAACTTTTCTCTTATATTATTATTTTATATCTCTGGGACTTTGTTGTTTGCCAGTAAAAATGAGTTGTTTTTCAGGTCGTCTTGATTTGGATTAAAAGAGTAAAATGTTGTTTTCGTGATGAAACGTTGGTCTAGTTATTGAATAAATCCTTGTCTCCACGACTCATCTTCTCCAGGTCAGCAGCCTCCACCTGTGCAGCTCCAGCAGCAGAAGCTCCAGGTTCTACTCGGACCCGTGCGACGCCGTGAAGGACGTCCCTGATGGAGCGACGCTGCTGGTGGGAGGTGAGATGTTTGGAACACCAGTGGAAACCATGGAAGTGACTTTGGTTTCATTTCTCAACTGGACTCGTCACTCATTCTCAGACCATGAACTTTGACCTGCAGATCAAAGATCATGTCAGTGTCTCGTGACGTTAATCCAGAGACACGAGTTCATCTCAGTGTTTATACATCATGAACAAATGTTTGTAGAGTCAACGATGTGAGTGAACATGAGCTCATATCACACTTGAATTCAACTTACAACAAATGATTCCTTCAGTTTTGGTTCATTGAATGAAGTGATTTTTATACAAATAAATAAAGTGTATTTTACATGCAACACTTTTGAGAACATGTTACTCACTTACAACTATCACTAACCAACATTAAATAACACTCACTAACATTTACTATCACTAACTAGCATTAAATAACACTAACAAACATAAAATAACACTAACTAACATTAAATAACACTAACAAACATTAACTATCACTAACTAACATTAAATAACACTAACTAACATTAAATAACACTAACAAACATTAACTATCACTAACTAACATTAAATAACACTAACTAACATTAAATAACACTAACTAACATTAACTATCACTAACTAACATTAAATAACACTAACTAACATTAAATAACACAAACTAACATTAACTATCACTAACTAACATTAAATAACACTAACTAACATTAACTATCACTAACAAACATTAAATAACACTAACTAACATTAAATAACACTAACTAACATTAACTATCACTAACTAACATTAAATAACACTAACTAACATTAAATAACACTAACTAACATTAAATAACACTAACTAACATTAAATATCACTAACTAACATTAAATAACACTAACTAACATTAAATATCACTAACTAACATTAAATAACACTAACTAACATTAAATATCACTAACTAACATTAACTATCACTAACTAACATTAAATAACACTAACTAACATTAAATAACACTAACAAACTCTCAGAAGCTTCATCCAGTGCTTGTCAGTTAAAAACCCATTTTTGACGTTAAATATTACCGCATGTGTATTTTGTGTAGTAGAACATATTGTATCTTCTCATCTTCACTAACTTTGTTGCAGGAAACGTTTAACTTCTTCAACACAAAAGTTGAGACACAATGACCCGTTTGTTCCTAAAGTTTAAGAACTGGATAATAAAGTCTTTAGTTTGAAGTGTTTATCAACTCACGTCTCTACTGGATAATAATATAATAATTATAATAATAATATAATCATTTAATAATAATATTAATGCGTTGTTGCTCACATCATTGGAAGACTTAAGAAGTTAAAGTTAAAGATTGTTTTCAAGATGAAGGAAGAACAACATCGTTGAATCCTCACATGATAACGCCTGACTCGGGTCAATGTTCTGCTTCTGTTGGATCCTTTGACTCAGTTGAACCAGATCCTGAAGACTGTCTGGGTCTGTGTTCCAGTGGTTCTCCTCATACCTTCTGTTTCATCTGTCAATCAAATGAGGTCTGAATCATCTGATGTGTGGAGTCACTCAAGGTTCTGTTCTAGGTCCTTTATTGTTTGTACTTGATTCCTCTGGTCGAATCATTCCTGATGTTTCTTCCACATGTTTGCTGATGACATCCAGCTGTTGATCCACTGATCAGAGGCTGAACTTAGTCAATTGTTGCTAGAAATCAAACAATGAAAACACTTTGAAGCTAAATGTGGACAAAAGTCAAACTCTGGTGATTGTTGATGATAAAGTTCAGGGTCGAGTCAGTACTTGAGTGACTTAAGTCAGTCTGTCACTCAAGTGTAGTGACTCTGGTCTGGAAAAGCGTCTCTACTAATATAACTCTCTTACTGTCCTCGACATAACATCGGTTCTCAGCATGTGGAGGAGGAAGCCTCACCTCTGGTCGTGGAGGAGGTCTTGCAAACTGTTTTTAGGGAGAGTTGTTCTTGCAAAGTGATTCAGACACAGGAATTCACTTCTTTTGAATCTCAGATGATCTTGGTTCTACAAGACCTTTCTATTGTGTGTCAATCTACCGTCCGCCTGGTCCTGCGGTGTTCTTGAAAGACTTCAGTGACTTCTTATCTTCCATTATTCAAATGGAATCTGTTCTTATTCTTGGAGACTTTAATCTTCATGTTGATGACGTCACATCTTGTTCTGCTAAAGAACTTTGAACTTTAACAGAAGCCTTTAATTTTGACCAACATGTTTCTAAACCCACTCACAAATAGGACACATTTTAGACTTAGTTTTTACTCTTGGCCTGAACATTTCTAATGTATCTGTACATGATGTCCATCTGAGTGATCATTCTCTTGTTTAACCTGGACTTCATCCCTGAACCTAAGCCTTTGAAAGTTAGGTCTCAGAGGCGTGTCATCTCAGCCGATACTGCAGACAGTTTTTCTGCTATGTTTGACCGTCTTTCCTTTGATGACTGAACGTGTTTGATTCACTGTTTCACTGATCATTGTGTTGAAATACTGGATCAAACCTGTTAAATCGAACTTGAAAATTCAGAAAAAATGGTGCCCTTGGACAAATGAAGATCTCCTGAGTCTGAAGAGACTTTGTGGAAAGACTGAGCGTCTCTGGAAGTCCACTAAACTTGAGGTGCACAGACTTCACCTCAGGGATCCGATGTCTTCTTACAATGAGATGGTGGAAACTGCTAGATCTGATTACATCACAAAACTGGTAGCAGCAAATAGGAAAAACCCCAAAGTGTTGTTTGACACGATTAATTCTCTTGTGTCTCCTGCTCCTCAAATCACGTCGGTCTTCTGTGAAGCTGACAGCAATGCATTGTTGAGATTTTTCATTGACAAAATTAAATTGATCAAAGAGAAAATCTCTCTTTAGTGTGGAACCCCTACTGTCTCTGAGCCCCTCTCCTCCTCTTGGTCCTCCTTCACTGCTGTATCTTTGGGTGATATTTCGGCACTAGTGAACAAGATGAAACCCTCCTCTTGCTCAGATGACGTCCTTCCTTGTAGGCTTTTTATCAAAGTATTTGATGTAATTGGCCCCTGAGTTACCAATATGGTGAACCTCTCCCTTTCCACAGGGGTTTTTCCCAATGCATTTAAACATGCCATTGTGGAGCCTCTGCTCAAAAAACCAGGCTTAGACCCAACTGACCTCAGTAATTTCAGGCCTATTTCTAAGCTCCCTTTCTTGTCCAAGATCTTGGAGAAGGTGGTGTCTGAGCAGCTGTCTTTGTTCCTGGATCAGAGCGACATCCATGAGAAGTTTCAGTCTGGCTTCCATAAACATCTACGGAGACAGCTTTATTGAAAGTGTCCAGTGACATCATGATGTCGGCTGACTCTTGGATCTGTCCTCAGCCTTTGACACAGTTGAACCAGATCCTGCTGAGAAGACTGAGGGATGAAGACTGTCTGGGTCTGTGTTAGAATGGTTCTCATCTTACCTTTCTGGGCGCAGTTTTAGTGTATCTGTCAATCAAATGAGGTCTGAATCGGCAGATCTGTTGTGTGGAGTCCCTCAAGGTTCTGTTCTGGGTCCTTTATTGTTTTTGCTGTACTTGATTCCCCTCGGTAAAATCATTCAGAGATTTCCAGATGTTTCTTGTCACATGTTTGCTGATGACATCCAGCTCTACTGCTCTGTTGATCAACTGAGCCTCAGAGGCTGAACTTAGTCAATTGTTGCTAGAAATCAAACAATGAGTGAAAACACTTTACAGCTAAATGTGGACAAAACTGAAACTCTGGTGATTGTCCTGATGATAAGATTCCAGGGTTGAGTCAGTACTTGAGTGACTTATGTCAGTCTGTCAAACTGAGCCTGAGAAACCTGGGTGTTGTATTTGATAAAGACATGTCTCTTGTTCAACACTGAAGAAAACTGACCAGAAACTGTTTCCTTCAACTGAGAAAAATCTCTAAACTTAGGAAAATGTTGTCGGAACATGATCTGGATCTTATAATCCATGCGTTTGTTTCTTCTCGTCTGGACTATTGTAACAGTTTGTTTTCATGTCTTAACAAGAAGGATCGTCTCGCCTGCAGTTGATTCAGAACTCTGAGCCGCTCTAGTAGAAGAACTCACATTTCTCCTGTCAAACTCTTCACTGGCTTCCAGTTTCTTTCAGGATCAACTTTAAAATTCTGGTTCTTACTTTCAGATCTATTCATGGTCAGCTCACCTACTCACTGATCTGATCCAGCCTTACACCCCAGCTCGGGCTCTGAGGTCTGTGGATCAGAATCTACTGATGGTTCCAACACACGGCTCAGGACCAGAGGAGAGAAATCTTTTCAGGCTGTTGCTCCTAAGCTTTGAAGAACCATTCTGTGTTTGATGATCTACTGACTCCTTCAAGAAACATCTGTGTTTGATGATCTACTGACTCCTTCAAGAAACATCTGTGTTTGATGATCTACTGACTCCTTCAAGAAACATCTGTGTTTGATGATCTACTGACTCCTTCAAGAAACATCTGTGTTTGATGATCTACTGACTCCTTCAAGAAACATCTGTGTTTGATGATCTACTGACTCCTTCAAGAAACATCTGTGTTTGATGATCTACTGACTCCTTCAAGAAACATCTGTGTTTGATGATCTACTGACTCCTTCAAGAAACATCTGTGTTTGATGATCTACTGACTCCTTCAAGAAACATCTGTGTTTGATGATCTACTGACTCCTTCAAGAAACATCTGTGTTTGATGATCTACTGACTCCTTCAAGAAACATCTGTGTGTTTGATGATCTACTGACTCCTTCAAGAAACATCTGTGTTTGATGATCTACTGACTCCTTCAAGAAACATCTGTGTTTGATGATCTACTGACTCCTTCAAGAAACATCTGTGTTTGATGATCTACTGACTCCTTCAAGAAACATCTGTGTTTGATGATCTACTGACTCCTTCAAGAAACATCTGTGTTTGATGATCTACTGACTCCTTCAAGAAACATCTGTGTTTGATGATCTACTGACTCCTTCAAGAAACATCTGTGTTTGATGATCTACTGACTCCTTCAAGAAACATGTGTGTTTGATGATCTACTGACTCCTTCAAGAAACATCTGTGTTTGATGATCTACTGACTCCTTCAAGAAACATCTGTGTTTGATGATCTACTGACTCCTTCAAGAAACATCTGTGTTTGATGATCTACTGACTCCTTCAAGAAACATCTGTGTTTGATGATCTACTGACTCCTTCAAGAAACATGTGTGTTTGATGATCTACTGACTCCTTCAAGAAACATGTGTGTTTGATGATCTACTGACTCCTTCAAGAAACATCTGTGTTTGATGATCTACTGACTCCTTCAAGAAACATGTGTGTTTGATGATCTACTGACTCCTTCAAGAAACATCTGTGTTTGATGATCTACTGACTCCTTCAAGAAACATCTGTGTTTGATGATCTACTGACTCCTTCAAGAAACATCTGTGTTTGATGATCTACTGACTCCTTCAAGAAACATCTGTGTTTGATGATCTACTGACTCCTTCAAGAAACATCTGTGTTTGATGATCTACTGACTCCTTCAAGAAACATCTGTGTTTGATGATCTACTGACTCCTTCAAGAAACATCTGTGTTTGATGATCTACTGATCCTTAAATGACTCCTTCAAGAAACATCTGTGTTTGATGATCTACTGACTCCTTCAAGAAACATCTGTGTTTGATGATCTACTGACTCCTTCAAGAAACATCTGTGTTTGATGATCTACTGACTCCTTCAAGAAACATCTGTGTTTGATGATCTACTGACTCCTTCAAGAAACATCTGTGTTTGATGATCTACTGACTCCTTCAAGAAACATCTGTGTTTGATGATCTACTGACTCCTTCAAGAAACCTCTGTGTTTGATGATCTACTGACTCCTTCAAGAAACATGTGTGTTTGATGATCTACTGACTCCTTCAAGAAACATGTGTGTTTGATGATCTACTGACTCCTTTAAGAAACATCTTAAGTGTTTGATGTTCTACAGACTTTTCCTTGAATTTCTGGAAACTTCTGTGTTTGAGTTTATCTACTGACTCCTTAAAGAATGTACTTGAGTATTGTTTGATTCTAAGCGCTTGACTCCTTCTAGAAACATCTGTGTTTAATGATCTACTTACTCCTTAAGTTAAACTCTCAACAAGTTCAAAGGTCATGTGACGTCACTTTTTTGTATGTGTGTTTCCTGCAGGGTTTGGATTGTGTGGAATTCCTGAGAATCTCATCAACAGTTTGCTGAAAAGTGGCGTGAAGGGTCTGACGGCTGTGAGCAACAACGCTGGGTGAGTCTACACTTCATCTCTAGTCGGACTGTGACGGTGTAATGATGGTGTAATGATTGTGTTATTGTCTTTTATATTATTTTGTTATAATGTGTGACGGTGTAGTGCTGGTGTAGTGATGGTGTAGTGACGGTGTAATGATGGTGTAATAATGGTGTAGTGATGGTGTAGTGATGGTGTAGTGATGGTGTAGTGATGGTGTAGTGATGGTGTAATGATGGTGTAGTGATGGTGTAATGATGGTGTAGTGATGGTGTAGTGATGGTGTAGTGACAGTGTAATGATGGTGTAGTGACGGTGTAATAATGGTGTAGTGACGGTGTGGTGATGGTGTAGTGACGGTGTAATGATGGTGTAGTGATGGTGTAGTGATGGTATAATGGTTATGTAATGATGGTGTAATGAAAGTGTAGTGACGGTGTAGTGACGGTGTAGTGACGGTGTAGTGACGGTGTAGTGACGGTGTAATGATGGTGTAGTGATGGTATAATGGTTATGTAATGATGGTGTAATGAAAGTGTAGTGACGGTGTAATGACGGTGTAATGGTGGTTTAGTGACAGTGTAATGACGGTGTAATGATAGTTTAGTGACGGTGTAATGATGGTGTAGTGACGGTGTAATGATAGTTTAGTGATGGTGTAATGACGGTGTAGTGACGGTGTAATGTGGTTTAGTGACGAGGTAATGACGGTGTAATGATGGTGTAATGACGGTGTAATGATGGTGAAATGATGGTGTAATGATGGTGAAATGATGGTGTAGTGATGGTGTAATGGTTATGTAATGATGGTGTAATGAAAGTGTAGTGACGGTGTAATGGTGGTTTAGTGACGGTGTAATGATGGTGTAGTGACGGTGTAATGATGGTGAAATGATGGTGTAATGATGGTGAAATGATGGTGTAGTGATGGTGTAATGGTTATGTAATGATGGTGTAATGAAAGTGTAGTGACGGTGTAATGGTGGTTTAGTGACGGTGTAATGATGGTGTAGTGACGGTGTAATGATGGTGAAATTATGGTGTAATGATGGTGAAATGATGGTGTAGTGATGTAATGATGGTGTAATGGTTATGTAATGATGGTGTAATGAAAGTGTAATGACGGTGTAGTGATGGTGTAGTGACGGTGTAATGACGGTGTAATGATGGTGAAATGATGGTGTAGTGATGGTGTAATGGTTATGTAATGATGGTGTAATGAAAGTGTAATGACGGTGTAGTGATGGTGTAGTGACGGTGTAATGATGGTGTAGTGACGGTGAAATGATGGTGTAATGATGGTGAAATGATGGTGTAGTGATGGTGTAATGGTTATGTAATGATGGTGTAATGAAAGTGTAATGACGGTGTAGTGATGGTGTAATGACGGTGTAATGATGGTGTAATGATAGTTTAATGACGGTGTAGTGACGGTGTAGTGACGGTGTTATTCTCATGAATGAACACCTGCCTCATCACATTGTCTCTCCTCAGCGTGGACAACTTCGGTCTGGGTCTGCTGCTGAAGACGAAGCAGATCAAGAGGATGATCTCGTCGTACGTCGGTGAAAACGCTGAGTTCGAGAGACAGTATCTCTCTGGAGAGCTGGAGGTGGAGCTGACGCCGCAGGTGAGTTCAAGACACGTCAGGACCGACACCTGTCAATCACGGTGCGGGGGTCGTAGGGCACCCTGGCCGAGAGGATCCGGGCGGGGGGGGCAGGGATCCCCGCCTTCTTCACGGCCACAGGATACGGAACCCTGATCCAGGAGGGAGGCTCGCCCATCAAGTACAACCCAGACGGCAGCGTCTGCATCGCCAGCGAGAAGCGCGAGGTAGAGTCACGTGATCAGACTCGTGCTGCCTTCAGGCTCACTCGTGCTGCCTTCAGGTGCAGACCTTCAACGGCAGACACTACATCATGGAGAAGGCCATCACCGGAGACTTCGCTCTCATCAAGGCGTGGAAGGCGGACAAGGCGGGAAACATCGTGTTCAGGTAACCTTTGTCGTCACGGCAACGACCTGTTCTCAACACTAGCAGCGATGAGTTCGCTGAGAGGGAGTGAGACAAAGAGAATCACTATTTAATTCATAATTATAAGAAGATTTTTGCAGATTTCATTCTTTAAAAAACATAATTCGGTGAAGAAAAGATTCAAGTTGATCATGTGACACTTTTATTTAAAGTCAAAGATGACGAAACAAACCTAATTCAAGGTGAATATAAAAGAGTATAATAGAGTATAATAATATAATAATCATTATATAATCATAATATTATAATAATAACAATCATATTTAATCATAATATAATCATAATATTTTAATAATATTTGAATAATAATCATAATACTTGTCTCTTTGTGACTCAGGTCAGTAAAAGATCAAATACTACGCAGTAATATTGAACAGTGAGAACATGATACAAATGATAAATATTTACAAAACAATCAAATTCTTCTGAATCGTCTCACGAGAAGTTCAAGGTTCGAATCTTTTATGGAAGTTCTTAAGGTGCGCAGCATGTAACCACCAAACATGGTCACCAGGGGGCGCCAGAACCAAACAAACACTGCTCAGCCCACACAAGCACGCGCACACACGCACACGTGGCATTAAGTGAAAGTACTTGAAGTTCACCCTTTGACCACAGGGGGCGATGTTCTAAACACCTCGTTGACGCATAAAGAAACATGTTTAAAATACTTTTATGTTCCAGGAAAACTGCCAGAAACTTCAACCAACCCATGTGCAAGGCAGCTCGAATCACAGTGGTGGAGGTTCGTAGTTCTACGTTTATCATAATAACAATAATGATTATATGATAATAACTATCATCGGGTGACGAAGTATTTTCTTAACTCCATGAATCCTTGAGTTTCTCCTGATGTTTGAACCGTTGAACCTGCGACTGGAGCCTCATGTTCTCGTGTTAGAAGCTTCAAATGAATCCTTCCTCAGCGTGTGTAGATGATCGCACACAGACTCACACTTCATACATGTCACAGTTGTGTGGGAAAATATGACTCGTCTGGTTGTTGAAGGTTGTTGAAGGTCAGTAGAAACTCTTGATGATGTTTGTGTCGTTGATGACACTTTTGTGTCGTGAGATCAAGATGTGAAGGTTGTTGTGTGTTGACAACAAACACACAACAACATGTTTATGTAGAAACAAACACCTGAAGAACGTTTGATCTCAAACTCTGACCTGAACAACATTAGTTTCATCCGATGGTTGTGATGGTTGTGATGGTTGTGATGGTTGTGATGGTTCTGATGGTTCTGATGGTTCTGATCCGTCCCTGGACTGGTTCTGTCTGCACTGAAAGTGAAGGACGAGCGACGATCGTTGATCGTTAACTTGTTGTGACGATGAAATAATAATAATTGAAGTTTAATGATGTTTGACTGAGAAACGTCTTAGTTTCAAATATTTCATCTTCAAAAGTATTTTCATTTCAATCGAACTTTATTCCATGTGACAAATCCTGGTCTGAAGACTCGAACCGACAACCTTCTCCTCAATGAAGCTGCAGATGAAAGAATATTGATCTGAAGTTATTTCACACTTTTCTATTTTATCATCTGAACATCTGTCAAAGAACAAATACAAGTTTATGACAATAAAAAGCAGAACAAAATGATATCATTTATAAAACGTATTTGTTTTAGAGACAGAACGACATCATGGAGATTGAAAAGTAATTTAAGTTTGTCAGTTATTTTAAAGTTCTTTACAAAATAGAAAAACAAGTTAATAAATAAATAAACTTCTACATTTTAAAGTTTAAACTACACTGTGTAAGAGAAGAGATGAACAGAAACCTGGAGCAGAACCAGACTCGTGATAATAGTTCATGTTGAAACACAGAGAGAAGAACAGAAACCTGGAGCAGAACCAGCCGTAGTTCATGTTGAAACACAGAGAGAAGAACAGAAACCTGGAGCAGAACCAGACTCGTGATAACAGTTCATGTTGAAATACAGAGAGATGAACAGAAACCTGGAGCAGAACCAGACTCGTGATAACAGTTCATGTTGAAACACAGAGAGAAGAACAGAAACCTGGAGCAGAACCAGACTCGTGATAATAGTTCATGTTGAAACACAGAGAGAAGAACAGAAACCTGGAGCAGAACCAGACTCGTGACAACAGTTCATGTTGAAACACAGAGAGAAGAACAGAAACCTGGAGCAGAACCAGACTCGTGATAACAGTTCATGTTGAAACACAGAGAGACGAACAGAAACCTGGAGCAGAACCAGACTCGTGATAACAGTTCATGTTGAAACACAGCGAGAAGAACAGAAACCTGGAGCAGAACCAGACTCGTGATAACAGTTCATGTTGAAACACAGAGAGACGAACAGAAACCTGGAGCAGAACCAGACTCGTGACAACAGTTCATGTTGAAACACAGAGAGAAGAACAGAAACCTGGAGCAGAACCAGACTCGTGATAACAGTTCATGTTGAAACACAGAGAGACGAACAGAAACCTGGAGCAGAACCAGACTCGTGATAACAGTTCATGTTGAAACACAGAGAGAAGAACAGAAACCTGGAGCAGAACCAGACTCGTGATAACAGTTCATGTTGAAACACAGAGAGAAGAACAGAAACCTGGAGCAGAACCAGACTCGTGACAACAGTTCATGTTGAAACACAGAGAGAAGAACAGAAACCTGGAGCAGAACCAGACTCGTGATAACAGTTCATGTTGAACAAAGAAAAGAAACCTGAGCAGATTCAGACTTTTGAAAAAAGTCACTGTTGAAACACAGAGAGAAGAACAGAAACCTGGAGCAGAACCAGACTCGTGACAACAGTTCATGTTGAAACACAGAGAGAAGAACAGAAACCTGGAGCAGAACCAGACTCGTGATAACAGTTCATGTTGAAACACAGAGAGAAGAACAGAAACCTGGAGCAGAACCAGACTCGTGACAACAGTTCATGTTGAAACACAGAGAGAAGAACAGAAACCTGGAGCAGAACCAGACTCGTGACAACAGTTCATGTTGAAACACAGAGAGAAGAACAGAAACCTGGAGCAGAACCAGACTCGTGACAACAGTTCATGTTGAAACACAGAGAGAAGAACAGAAACCTGGAGCAGAACCAGACTCGTGACAACAGTTCATGTTGAAACACAGAGAGAAGAACAGAAACCTGGAGCAGAACCAGACTCGTGACAACAGTTCATGTTGAAACACAGAGAGAAGAACAGAAACCTGGAGCAGAACCAGACTCGTGACAACAGTTCATGTTGAAACACAGAGAGAAGAACAGAAACCTGGAGCAGAACCAGACTCGTGACAACAGTTCATGTTGAAGCGACGATACAAAAGCACTTTGAAAATCACCGGATCATCACCAGCTCAGGCCACGGTTGCTAGGCAACCACAGCCTGTTCAAGCGTTGAATGGTTCAGTCCAGTCGCTCCGGTTTCAATCCCTTATCTCAGTGAAAGGCTGTGATGCATTGTGGGATACAGTCCACCAGAGACCCATCAAAGCCTTTTCGCTGAAGCTCCAGCGTCGCATGAATTGATCTGCTGTGAGTGGGCGCGAGCACGACTCCTGCTTCCATCTGAGCTCCAGTCTATTCAGACGCTCGTGGATCAGAACCAGACGTGACTGAACGAGCTTTGATGTCCTTATCTTGTTCTGCTCGTGTGGGCGGAGCTTAACTGGGACCCTTCATCTCATTTATGTCGATAAACAACCGTTTACATTAAAATATCATTTATTCAGCAGGAAACTAGTGATAAAAGTAAAGTATGATGATGATGATGATGATTTATATGATGATGAAGATGATGATGATTTATATGATGATGAAGATGATGATGATGATTTATATGATGATGAAGATGATGATGATTTATATGATGATGAAGATGATGATGATGATTTATATGATGATGAAGATGATGATGATTTATATGATGATGAAGATGATGATGATTTATATGATGATGAAGATGATGATGATGATTTATATGATGATGAAGATGATGATGATTTATATGATGATGAAGATGATGATGATTTATATGATGATGAAGATGATGATGATTTATATGATGATGAAGATGATGATGATGATGATTTATATGATGATGAAGATGATGATGATGATTTATATGATGATGAAGATGATGATGATGATTTATATGATGAAGATGATGATGATGATGATGATTTATATGATGATGATGAAGATGAAGATGATGAAGATGATGATGAAGATGAAGATGATGATGATGATGAAGATGACGATGACGATGAAGATGACGATGACGATGACGATGATGACGATGATGAAGATGATGATGAAGATGATGAAGTTGAAGATGATGAAGATGATGACGATGATGAAGATGACGATGACGATGAAGATGATGTTGATGAAGATGATGATGATGAAGATGACGATGATGAAGATGATGATGATTTATATGATGATGAAGATGATGATGATGATGATTTATATGATGATGAAGATGATGATGATTTATATGATGATGAAGATGATGATGATGATGAAGATGATGATGAAGATGAAGATGAAGATGATGAAGATGACGATGATGATGATGATGACGATGATGACGATGATGAAGTTGAAGATGATGAAGTTGAAGATGATGAAGATGATGAAGTTGAAGATGATGAAGATGATGACGATGATGACGATGATGAAGATGACGATGATGACGATGATGATGACGAAGATGAAGATGACGATGATGATGTTGATGAAGATGATGACGATGATGATGATGATGATGACGATGATGACGATGATGATGACGAAGATGAAGATGATGATGTTGATGAAGATGATGACGATGATGAAGATGACGATGAGGATGTTGATGAAGATGATGAAGATGATGATGATGAAGATGATGAAGATGACGATGATGAAGATGATGATGTTGATGAAGATGATGACGATGATGAAGATGACAATGACGATGAGGATGTTGATGAAGATGATGATGATGATGAAGCTGATGATGATGAAGATGATGATGATGATGTTGATGAAGATGAAGATGATGAAGATGATGATGACGATGATGAAGATGAAGATGATGATGACGATGACGATGACGATGATGAAGATGATGATGAAGATGATGATGAAGATGAAGTTCCTATAAAAAGACGAGGAAAGAAACATGTTGATCAGAAAAAGGTTTATATTTGATGGTTAGTTTCCCAGAATCCTTCACTGCAGCAGAGATTCATGTTTGAACTGAGAAAACTAGTTCTGTCTGGATGTCATGGTGATGTCATGACTGCAGTCGTCTGGCTGAGGAACCCTCGGAGCTGCTGGAGCCCACACACACTATAAATACACACTAATGAGAGAGTGAGCAGCTGGAGACGCAACAGCTACACACTTGTTGTGAAGCGACATCTACACACTTGTTGTGAAGCGACATCTACACACTTGTTGTGAAGCAACATCTACACACTTGTTGTGAAGTGACATCTACACACTTGTTGTGAAGTGACATCTACACACTTGTTGTGAAGTGACATCTACACACTTGTTGTGAAGTGACATCTACACACTTGTTGTGAAGTGACATCTACACACTTGTTGTGAAGTGACATCTACACACTTGTTGTGAAGTGACATCTACACACTTGTTGTGAAGCGACATCTACACACTTGTTGTGAAGCGACATCTACACACTTGTTGTGAAGTGACATCTACACACTTGTTGTGAAGTGACATCTACACACTTGTTGTGAAGTGACATCTACACACTTGTTGTGAAGTGACATCTACACACTCACTTGTTGTGAAGTGACATCTACACACTCACTTGTTGTGAAGTGACATCTACACACTCACTTGTTGTGAAGTGACATCTACACACTCACTTGTTGTGAAGTGACATCTACACACTTGTTGTGAAGTGACATCTACACACTTGTTGTGAAGTGACATCTACACACTTGTTGTGACACGTGTCGCCACATTTCAGGCTTCAAACATAAAGATATAACATTTTAATTTTTTGTCAAGAATCAACAACAAGTGACACAATCGTGAAGTGGAACGAAATTTATTGGATAATTTAAACTTTTTTAACAAATAAAAAACTGAAAAGTGTAATATTATTCGCCCCTTTGCGCTAATACTCTGTAGCTTTGTAGGATATGACTCTATCAGTTTTGCACATCGAGAGACTGGAATTCTTCTTGCAAAACAGCTGGAGCTCAGTGAGGTTGGATGGAGAGCGTTTGTGAACAACAGTCTTCAGCTCTTTCCACAGATTCTCCATTGGATTCATGTCTGGACTTTGACTTGGCCATTCTAACACCTGGATACGTCCATTTGTGAACCATTCCATTGTAGATTTGGCTTTATGTTTTGGATCATTGTCCTGTTGGAAGATAAATCTCCGTCCCAGTCTCAGGTCTTTTGCAGACTCCAACAGGTTTTCTTCCAGAATGGTCCTGTATTTGGCTCCATCCATCTTCCCATCAATGTTAGCCATCTTCCCTGCTGAAGAAAAGCAGGCCCAAACCATGATGCTGCCACCACCATGTTTGACAGTGTTGATGGTGTGTTCAGGGTGATGAGCTGTGTTGCTTTTATGCCAAACATATCGTTTTGCATTGTGGCCAAAAAGTTGGATTTTGGTTTCATCTGACCAGAGCACCTTCTTCCACATGTGTGGTGTGTCTCCCAGGTGGCTTGAGGCAAACTTTAAACAAGACTTTTTATGGATATCTTTGAGAAATGGCTTTCTTCTTGCCACTCTTCCATAAAGGCCAGAT
Source organism: Callionymus lyra (assembly GCA_016630915.1). Lineage (NCBI taxonomy): Eukaryota > Metazoa > Chordata > Actinopteri > Syngnathiformes > Callionymidae > Callionymus > Callionymus lyra. The sequence continues at coordinate 50,991,747 of JACEEU010000744.1, forward strand.
GTGTGCAGTGCACGACTGATTGTTGTCCTCTGGACAGACTCTCCCACCTCAGCTGGAGTTATCTGCAGTTCATCCAGAGTGATCATGGACCTCTTGGCTGCATCTCTGATCAGTCTTCTCCTTGTTTGAGATGAAAGTTTGGAGGGACGGCGGGTCTTGGTAGATTTGCAGTGTCTGATACTCCTTCCATTTCAATAGAATTGCTTGCACAGTGATCCTTGAGATGTTTAAAGCTTGGGAAATCTTTTTGTATCCAAATCCGGCTTTAAACTTCTCCACAACAGTATCTCGGACCTGCCTGGTGTGTTCCTTTGTCTTCATGGTTCTCTCTTTCAACAGAACCCTGAGACTATCAAAGAGCAGGTGCATTTATACGGAGACTTGATGACACACAGGTGCCTTCTATTGATCATCAGTCATTTAGGACAACATTGGATCATTCAAAGATCCTCACTGAACTTCTGGAGTGAGTTTGCTGCACTGAAAGTAAAGGAGCGAATAATATTGCACTTTTCAGTTTTTTATTTGTTAAAAAAGTTTAAATTATCCAATAAATTTCGTTCCACTTCACGATTGTGTCACTTGTTGTTGATTCATGATGAAAAATTAAAATTTTATATCTTTATGTTTGAAGCCTGAAATGTGGCGAAATGTTGAAAGTTTCAAGGGGCCGAATACTTTCACAAGGCACTGTATATATACTGTAGATATATATATATGTACATCTATATATATGTATATCTATATATATATATATATAGATGTACATATATATCTATATATACGTATATATAGATATATATACGTATATATATTTGTTGCTAAATTCAATCATCTGGACGCAGCAGATGTTATTGATCAGGTCACATGACCAGTGAAACATTTACAATCAAATATATCAATAATATCAAATAAATATATTTTACTTTCTTTCACTGAGCGACTGTCGCTGGACCTTTACGTTGTCATGGATACGCTGAGGTCTGAGGTGAGACCAATATATATATATATATATATATTTATATATATATAGATACGTATATACTGTATATAGATAGATATATATATATATATATATATCTATCTATACGTATATATAGATATATATATATATCTATCTATCTATCAAATATATCAATAATATCAAATAAATATATTTTACTTTCTTTCACTGAGCGAAAACTTTGTTTTCATGTCTTAACAAGAAGGATCGTCTCGTCTGCAGTTGATTCAGAACTCTGAGCCGCTCTAGTAGAAGAACTCACATTTCTCCTTCAAACTCTTCACTGGCTTCCAGTTTCTTTCAGGATCAACTTTAAAATTCTGGTTCTTACTTCCAGATCTATTCATGGTCAGACCTTCATGATCTGATCCAGACTTACAACCCAGCTCGGTCTCTGAGGTCTGTGGATCAGAATCTACTTATGGTTCCTCTCACACGACTCAGGACCAGAGGAGAGAAATCCTTTGGAACGATCTTCTCTCTCTTTGCGCTTGATGATCTACTGACTCCTTCAAGAAACATCTGTGTTTGATGATCTACTGACTCCTTCAAGAAACATCTGTGTTTGATGATCTACTGACTCCTTCAAGAAACATCTGTGTTTGATGATCTACTGACTCCTTTAAGAAACATCTGTGTTTGATGATCTACTGACTCCTTCAAGAAACATCTGTGTTTGATGATCTACTGACTCCTTCAAGAAACATCTGTGTTTGATGATCTACTGACTCCTTCAAGAAACATCTGTGTTTGATGATCTACTGACTCCTTCAAGAAACATCTGTGTTTGATGATCTACTGACTCCTTCAAGAAACATCTCTGTGTTTGATGATCTACTGACTCCTTCAAGAAACATCTGTGTTTGATGATCTACTGACTCCTTCAAGAAACATATGTGTTTGATGATCTACTGACTCCTTTAAGAAACATCTGTGTTTGATGATCTACTGACTCCTTCGAGAAACATCTGTGTTTGATGATCTACTGACTCCTTCAAGAAACATCTGTGTTTGATGATCTACCGACTCCTTCAAGAAACATCTCTGTGTTTGATGATCTACTGACTCCTTCAAGAAACATCTGTGTTTGATGATCTACTGACTCCTTCAAGAAACATCTGTGTTTGATGATCTACTGACTCCTTCAAGAAACATGTGTGTTTGATGATCTACTGACTCCTTCAAGAAACATCTGTGTTTGATGATCTACTGACTCCTTCAAGAAACATCTGTGTTTGATGATCTACTGACTCCTTCAAGAAACATCTGTGTTTGATGATCTACTGACTCCTTCAAGAAACATCTGTGTTTGATGATCTACTGACTCCTTCAAGAAACATCTGTGTTTGATGATCTACTGACTCCTTCAAGAAACATCTGTGTTTGATGATCTACTGACTCCTTCAAGAAACATCTGTGTTTGATGATCTACTGACTCCTTCAAGAAACATCTGTGTTTGATGATCTACTGACTCCTTCAAGAAACATCTGTGTTTGATGATCTACTGACTCCTTCAAGAAACATCTGTGTTTGATGATCTACTGACTCCTTCAAGAAACATCTGTGTTTGATGATCTACTGACTCCTTTAAGAAACATGTGTGTTTGATGATCTACTGACTCCTTCAAGAAACATCTGTGTTTGATGATCTACTGACTCCTTCAAGAAACATCTGTGTTTGATGATCTACTGACTCCTTTAAGAAACATCTGTGTTTGATGATCTACTGACTCCTTCAAGAAACATGTGTGTTTGATGATCTACTGACTCCTTCAAGAAACATCTGTGTTTGATGATCTACTGACTCCTTCAAGAAACATCTGTGTTTGATGATCTACTGACTCCTTCAAGAAACATCTGTGTTTGATGATCTACTGACTCCTTTAAGAAACATCTGTGTTTGATGATCTACTGACTCCTTTAAGAAACATCTGTGTTTGATGATCTACTGACTCCTTTAAGAAACATCTTAAGACGTTTCTATTTGTTCAGGCTTTTCCTTGAATTTCTGGAACTCCTGTGTTGTTCTCAGTATTATCTTGATCTTTGAAGTATGTACTGTTTTGAATATTGTTTTGATTGTTTAAGCGCTTTGTGACCCTGGTCTGGAAAAGCACTATATAAATAAATATTACTTACT
>JACEEU010000744.1:50999890-51007390 GCA_016630915.1 Callionymus lyra
ACACACACATGCACACGCAGAAATAGACGCATGCAGAGACACACACACATATATACACACACACACACACAAGCAGAGACGGACGCAGAGACACACACACACATATAGACACACACACACACAAGCAGAGACACACAGACATTTACACATGCACACACATTTACACACACATATGTATAAACGACATCACGATCAATAATAACATGTATTGATCCGTGTATAAACGACATCACGATCAATAATAACATGTATTGATCCGTGTATAAGATAACGACATCACGATCAATAATAACATGTGTATCGTGTATAAAAAATCCGATAACTGTATAAACGACATCACGATCAATAATAACATGTATTGATCCGTGTATAAACGACATCACGATCAATAATAACATGTATTGATCCGTGTATAAACGACATCACGATCAATAATAACATGTATTGATCCGTGTATAAACGTTTAAGCATCATCACGATCAATAATAACGTGTAATGATCCGTGTATAAACGACATCACGATCAATAATAACGTGTAATGATCCGTGTATAAACGATATCACGATCAATAATAACATGTATTGATCCGTGTATAAACGACATCACGATCAATAATAACATGTGTTGATCCGTGTATAAACGACATCACGATCAATAATAAAATGTATTGATCCGTGTATAAACGACATCACGATCAATAATAACGTGTATTGATCCGTATATAAACGACATCACGTCAACAACACGCTCTGAGGATGAAGCTGCGGTTATTTCTGCCGCTCCTGGAAAATGTGTTGTTGTCATAGCAACACAAAAAAGCCTCTGAGCTCATGACTCGTCTTCGGAGATATTTTGGTCGAGGATCAGACGTCGTGCTGGTCGAGGTTATCGTGAAGGTCATTGTCGAGGTCATTGTCGAGGTTATCGTGAAGGTCATTGTCGAGGTCATTGTCGAGGTTATCGTGAAGGTCATTGTCGAGGTCATTGTCGAGGTTATCGTGAAGGTCATGGTCAAGGTCATGAACGAGGGACGATCAGAAGCGTGTCGTGGATCCTTTAGTGAATCTTTTAACCCATGAGTTTAAGGTTAAATGAACCGTTTACTCATAAATGTTTTGGTACAAACGACATCATCTGTAACCTTGACATCATGTGACCAAACGTGCTTTTACTATGAAGGTCTGAGTGACCTTTGACCTCAAGATAAAAAACGACTCGACCATAGTTTTGTTGAATAAGCAAACGTTTATGATGTATTTGGCAAAATCACAACGGAGACGAACCTTCTGACCTTGAGTTGGCCGAGCTTGACCTCCGACCTGTGCGGTGTGTTCAGGGTAAGATGGTGAAGTGCTTGACCTCCGACCTGTGCGGTGTGTTCAGGGTAAGATGGTGAAGGGCTTGACCTCCGACCTGTGCGGTGTGTTCAGGGTAAGATGGTGAAGGGCATGGGCGGCGCCATGGACCTGGTGGCGAGCGCCGGTACGAAGGTTGTCGTGACGATGGAACACTCGGCGAAGGGAGGAAAGCACAAGATCCTGGACTCGTGTTCGCTGCCGCTGACCGGGAAGCAGTGCGTGGACCGCATCATCACCGAGAAGGTCACGACCTTTGACCCTCCAGACTCCAACCTGATTAGACTTTGATGCTATTAGTGAGACGCTGTTTTTAAGCATTGAATATATATTTCAGTTTGAATCACATGACCGTCAGCCTGTCACATGATGTCAGTTCAAGATACTTTTAAATGTAATGATTCCATAAAAGGTTTAAAACTTAATTATAGGAATGATTTATATTCAAATGATAAGACGATTTAAATGTATTTTAAATGTTTAAAATCAAAAAACGAAATTTATCTCGAGTGAATCCAAAACTACTCGATGAACAACTTTTTATGTCTAAACATGTCAGAACCTGTGATTGACAGCCTGTCAGTCAGAGCCTGTGATTGACAGCCTGTCAGACTCGTCACGTGTCACTTCCTGCCTCCTCAGGCTGTGTTCGACGTGGACAAGACTCGAGGTCTGACCCTGGTGGAGGTCTGGGAGGGGGTCACGCCCGAGGACGTCCGGGCCTGCACCGGAGCTCCGTTCCAGGCAAGTCTCCGCCGTAACATTATGACCACCCGAGCGCCCCTCAACACGACTGTCGTCCTGCAGGTGTCGCCGCAGCTCAAGCCCATGCAGCAGATCTGAGGAAGGAGTTTTGAATGTAGACACTAGCGCGTAGTTGATGAGGAAATCAAGTGTGTTGGAACTTCCTGTTACAAGAATCTTATAAATAAAGTTTGATTGAATCTCCTGAAACATCAAAATGAAGATTTAAATGTTAAACTTTTTTTAACATTAGAAAGAAAACCTCAACAAAGTCAAACAATAAAAAAGAAGAATATAACTTGTGTTTGTTGTGTTTGTTTTTGCTTATACAATGAGATGGTGGAAACTTCCAGATCTGATTACGTCAGAAAACTGGTAGGTGTTGTTTGACACGATTAATTCTCTCGTGTCTCCTGCTCCTCAAATCACGCCTGTCTTCTGTGAAGCTGACATCAATGCATTGTTGAGATTTTTACTGACAAAATTAAATTGATCAAAGAGAAAATCTCTCCCCCTTTGTTTGGAACCTACTGTCTGAGCCCCTCTCCTCCTCTTGGTCCTCCTTCACTGCTGTCTCTGAGCCTCTCTCCTCCTCTTGGTCTTCCTTCACTGCTGTCTCTGAGCCCCTCTCCTCCTCTTGGTCTTCCTTCACTGCTGTCTCTGAGCCCCTCTCCTCCTCTTGGTCTTCCTTCACTGCTGTCTCTGAGCCCCTCTCCTCTTGGTCTTCCTTCACTGCTGTCTCTGAGCCCCTCTCCTCCTCTTGGTCTTCCTTCACTGCTGTCTCTGAGCCCCTCTCCTCCTCTTGGTCTTCCTTCACTGCTGTCTCTGAGCCCCTCTCCTCCTCTTGGTCTTCCTTCACTGCTGTCTCTGAGCCTCTCTCCTCCTCTTGGTCCTCCTTCACTGCTGTCTCTGAGCCTCTCTCCTCCTCTTGGTCTTCCTTCACTGCTGTCTCTGAGCCCCTCTCCTCCTCTTGGTCTTCCTTCACTGCTGTCTCTGAGCCCCTCTCCTCCTCTTGGTCTTCCTTCACTGCTGTCTCTGAGCCCCTCTCCTCTTCTTGGTCTTCCTTCACTGCTGTATCTTTGGGTGATATTTCATCACTAGTGAACAAGATGAAACCCTCCTCTTGCTCAGATGACGTCCTTCCTTGTAGGCTTTTTATCAAAGTATTTGATGTAATTGGCCCCTGAGTTACCAATATGGTGAACCTCTCCCTTTCCACAGGGGTTTTTAATGCATTTAAACTGTGGAGCCTCTGCTCAAAAAAACAGATTGACCTCAGTAACTTCAGGGCTATTTCTAATCTTCATTCTTGTCCAAGATCTTATCAGTGTTCTTCCTGAAGGATCCTGACCTTATCCCAGCGCCATCCTGTTCATTTTCTTCTTTGGTCAAATTTATTGATTTTCCCGGTTTCCTGCGGCGACACCGGAGGCGCCGCCGGTGCAGCGATCGCGAACCTGAGGAGGCGACGCCGAAGACAGCCGGCAGAGACGAGCCGCCGCCGCTGATCCAAGCCGAGGCGGAAACTGTGCAATTTGCGCACGTTTTTTGAACTTTCGTCGTGTGGATCACGAGCCCGACAACGATCTACTTCCTTTTCAACCTCTTCAAAATAAACGGAAGTAAATATGAACACAATCGCGAGGGTCTAGAAGTCTGTACACTGAGTATCTGCCGCCTTCACAACTACACACACGGACATTCAGATTCACACGGGATTAAAACTCATTCTCCACTATTATTACAAATACTTATTAATACTCATCCCGTGCGACTCGGACACTCGACTGTACTTTTGAAGAAACTCACGAAATGACCTTCATTTGTCTTTCAAACGAGCAAAAAGCAGGAGCTTCAGGAGGGTTTAGTTGTGTTTCTTTGACTCTGAAATAAACATTATTGTGTCGTTAAAGAGGTTTATTAAGAGTCGTGTGTGTCTGAGTCCCCCGCCTCTCACCCCAGGTAGCTGGGACAGACCCATCATCCTTGTGTCATCAACATCTGACCTGCAGAGAAGAAACCTTTGATGACTCACATTTACAACTCATTAAAAGGAGTCCATGAGTCTCTCACATGTGACTCATGGCTCTTCAGCTGCCGTGTTGATGACGTCACGCAGTGGTGCGTTTAAAGCTGTTTGATTTGAGAAGTCAAACATCTGAGGGTCACGTGGTGTCATGAATGACGAGAGGATCATCTGCGGGTGTTCAGAGGGAGGGAGGAGAGGAGGAGGAGGAGGAGGAGGAGGAGAGGAGAGGAGGAGGAGAGGAGGAGGAGGAGGAGGAGGAGAGGAGAGGAGAGGAGGAGGAGGAGAGCAGCCTGGGCTCAGTCTGCTCCTGGAGGTGTTGCTCAGCGGCTGTGGCAGCATGGCTTCGTCTCGCGGAAGGACCGACATGCGCTTCGCGGACTGGATGTCGAATCTGCCGCAGAACATGCACGAGACTCCGCTCACCAACCTGGCGATCCCCGGTGAGTGGCGTCGACGTCCGCGAGGATGCACGTGTGAGGGTCTTTGAACGCAGCACGACGAGCGCCGTGTTGCCTTCACTGTCCTCTCACTGCTGTAGTTTTAATGAAGAACCTGTTGCGCATCTTCAACATCGATAGTTGTGTCTGATGTCAGTGAACGCATCACCAGGTGATTCATTTAATCAGAATCATCAGATCAATATCCTGATCAATGTAAACTTATGGATCAATTAAAGTGTTGAAAATAAACTAAATTCTTGAAATCCTGGTCAGAATTTCAAGTGTTTTAAAAAAAAAATACGACTTCAATACTGGACTAATATTTACCACATTTGAAATAAATAGTTTTCTAAACAAATAAATACAAAATAAGGTTTTATTTGTAATAATTTTGTTAATAATTTAATTAACGTTAAACTAAACAAAAAACACATTTTCTGTGTTTGATTCAATTCATGAGGTTTTAAAGAACATGATTCGACAACAACAGTCACAGAAACACGTTTATTTGAGAACATTTCATAAAAATACACAAATGTTATTAGCATTGATCTTGGATGTGTTACGGGGTGACTGCAGCTAGCACTGTTAGCTAATAGCATTGATCTTGGATGTGTTACGGGGTGACTGCAGCTAGCACTGTTAGCTAATAGCATTGATCTTGGATGTGTTACGGGGTGACTGCAGCTAGCACTGTTAGCTAATAGCATTGATCTTGGATGTGTTACGGGGTGACTGCAGCTAGCAATGTTAGCTAATAGCATTGATCATAGATGTGTTACAGGGTGACTGCAGCTAGCACTGTTAGCTAATAGCATTGATCTTGGATGTGTTACGGGGTGACTGCAGTTAGCACTGTTAGCTAATAGCATTGATCTTGGATGTGTTACGGGGTGACTGCAGTTAGCACTGTTAGCTAATAGCATTGATCTTGGATGTGTTACGGGGTGACTGCAGCTAGCACTGTTAGCTAATAGCATTGATCATAGATGTGTTACGGGGTGACTGCAGCTAGCACTGTTAGCTAATAGCATTGATCTTGGATGTGTTACGGGGTGACTGCAGCTAGCACTGTTAGCTAATAGCATTGATCATAGATGTGTTACGGGGTGACCGCAGCTAGCACTGTTAGCTAATAGCATTGATCTTGGATGTGTTACGGGGTGACTGCAGCTAGCACTGTTAGCTAATAGCATTGATCATAGATGTGTTACGGGGTGACTGCAGTTAGCACTGTTAGCTAATAGCATTGATCTTGGATGTGTTACGGGGTGACTGCAGCAAGCACTGTTAGCTAATAGCATTGATCTTGGATGTGTTACGGGGTGACTGCAGCTAGCACTGTTAGCTAATAGCATTGATCTTGGATGTGTTACGGGGTGACTGATGCTAGCACTGTTAGCTAATATCATTGATCTTGGATGTGTTACGGGGTGACTGCAGCTAGCACTGTTAGCTAATAGCATTGATCATAGATGTGTTACGGGGTGACTGCAGTTAGCACTCTTAGCTAATAGCATTGATCTTGGATGTGTTACGGGGTGACTGCAGTTAGCACTGTTAGCTAATAGCATTGATCTTGGATGTGTTACGGGGTGACTGCAGCTAGCACTGTAAGCTAATAGCATTGATCTTGGATGTGTTATGGGGTGACTGCAGCTAGCACTGTTAGCTAATAGCATTGATCATAGATGTGTTACGGGGTGACTGCAGCTAGCACTGTTAGCTAATAGCATTGATCTTGGATGTATTACGGGGTGACTGCAGCTAGCACTTTTAGCTAATAGCATTGATCATAGATGTGTTACGGGGTGACTGCAGCTAGCACTGTTAGCTAATAGCATTGATCTTGGATGTGTTACGGGGTGACTGCAGCTAGCACTTTTAGCACTTAGCATTGATCATAGATGTGTTACGGGGTGACTGCAGCTAGCACTGTTAGCTAATAGCATTGATCTTGGATGTGTTACGGGGTGACTGCAGCTAGCACTGTTAGGTAATAGCATTGATCTTGGATGTGTTACGGGGTGACTGCAGCTAGCACTTTTAGCTAATAGCATTGATCATAGATGTGTTACGGGGTGACTGCAGCTAGCACTGTTAGCAAATAGCATTGATCATAGATGTGTTACTGGGTGACTGCAGCTAGCACTGTTAGCTAATAGCATTGATCTTGGATGTGTTACGGGGTGACTGCAGCTAGCACTTTTAGCTAATAGCATTGATCATAGATGTGTTACGGGGTGACTGCAGCTAGCACTGTTAGCAAATAGCATTGATCATAGATGTGTTACTGGGTGACTGCAGCTAGCACTGTTAGCTAATAGCATTGATCTTGGATGTGTTACGGGGTGACTGCAGCTAGCACTTTTAGCTAATAGCATTGATCATAGATGTGTTACGGGGTGACTGCAGCTAGTACTGTTAGCAAATAGCATTGATCATAGATGTGTTACTGGGTGACTGCAGCTAGCACTGTTAGCTAATAGCATTGATCATAGATTTGTTACTGGGTGACTGCAGCTAGCACTGTTAGCTAATAGCATTGATCTTGGATGTGTTACGGGGTGACTGCAGCTAGCACTTTTAGCTAATAGCATTGATCATAGATGTGTTACGGGGTGACTGCAGCTAGCACTGTTAGCAAATAGCATTGATCATAGATGTGTTACTGGGTGACTGCAGCTAGCACTGTTAGCTAATAGCATTGATCTTGGATGTGTTACGGGGTGACTGCAGCTAGCACTTTTAGCTAATAGCATTGATCATAGATGTGTTACGGGGTGACTGCAGCTAGCACTGTTAGCAAATAGCATTGATCATAGATGTGTTACTGGGTGACTGCAGCTAGCACTGTTAGCTAATAGAATTGATCTTGGATGTGTTACGGGGTGACTGCAGCTAGCACTTTTAGCTAATAGCATTGATCATA
>JACEEU010000744.1:51012390-51062390 GCA_016630915.1 Callionymus lyra
AGTAACAAGTATTTATGTGTAGTATTGTGTACTTGACTCTGGTGTAGTGATAGTGTAGTAACAAGTATTTATGTGTAGTATTGTGTACTTGACTCTGGTGTAGTGATAGTGTAGTAACAAGTATTTATGTGTAGTATTGTGTACTTGACTCTGGTGTAGTGATAGTGTAGTAACAAGTATTTATGTGTAGTATTGTGTACTTGACTCTGGTGTAGTGATAGTGTAGTAACAAGTATTTATGTGTAGTATTGTGTACTTGACTCTGGTGTAGTGATAGTGTAGTAACAAGTATATATGTGTAGTATTGTCCAGTACTTGACTCTGGTGTTGTGATAGTGTAGTAACAAGTTTATATGTGTAGTATTGTCCAGTACTTGACTCTGGTGTTGTGATAGTGTAGTAACAAGTATATATGTGTAGTATTGTCCAGTACTTGACTCTGGTGTTGTGATAGTGTAGTAACAACTATACATGTGTAGTATTGTCCAGTACTTGACTCTGGTGTTGTGATAGTGTAGTCACAAGTATATATGTGTAGTATTGTCCAGTACTTGACTCTGGTGTTGTGATTGTGTAGTAACAAGTATATATGTGTAGTATTGTCCAGTACTTGACTCTGGTGTTGTGATAGTGTAGTAACAAGTATACATGTGTAGTATTGTCCAGTACTTGACTCTGGTGTTGTGATAGTGTAGTAACAAGTATATATGTGTAGTATTGTCTAGTGTTGTGATAGTGTAGTAACAAGTATATATGTGTAGTATTGTCCAGTACTTGACTCTGGTGTTGTGATAGTGTAGTAACAAGTATATATGTGTAGTATTGTCCAGTACTTGACACTAGTGTTGTGATAGTGTAGTAACAAGTATATATGTGTAGTATTGTCTAGTGTTGTGATAGTGTAGTAACAAGTATATATGTGTAGTATTGTCCAGTACTTGACTCTGGTGTTGTAGTATTTTCAGACCACATGACTCTTGAAGTCGTAACTTCTTTCATTTGTTTTCAAACCAAAATATGTCCAAACATCAGCTTTAAAAGCTGCTGGACTCACTGTATCCTCTTGTCCTCAGTCATCATTCTTCCTTTAGCTGCTGAAGACGTAACGACTGCTGCCATCTAGAGGCTGGGAGTTGAATTGCAACACAAACATAAACCAAGAAATTGAATTATTTAGCATTTTGTTGTTTCACACAAAAATGTAGTTTGATTTAAGGTTCAATTGTTGTTTCTGGCTCCCTCTACTGTCTGAACAGTGTCATTACTCTGTACTCTTTTCTCTCACTGTATCCTCCCTCACTCTTCTCTCTTCTTTTCTCTCACTGTATCCTCCCTCACTCTTCTCTCTTCTTTTCTCTCACTGTATCCTCCCTCACTCTTCTCTCCTCTTTTCTCTCACTGTATCCTCCCTCACTCTTCTCTCTTCTCTCACTGTATCCTCCCTCACTCTTCTCTCTTCTTTTCTCTCACTGTATCCTCCCTCACTCTTCTCTCCTCTTTTCTCTCACTGTATCCTCCCTCACTCTTCTCTCTCTTTTCTCTTTCCTCCCTTTCTCCTCTTTTCTCTCACTGTATCCTCCCTCACTCTTCTCTCTTCTCTCACTGTATCCTCCCTCACTCTTCTCTCTTCTTTTCTCTCACTGTATCCTCCCTCACTCTTCTCTCCTCTTTTCTCTCACTGTATCCTCCCTCACTCTCCTCTCTTCTTTTCTCTCACTTTATCCTCCCTCACTCTTCTCTCCTCTCTTCTCTCACTGTATCCTCCCTCACTCTTCTCTCTTCTTTTCTCTCACTTTATCCTCCCTCACTCTTCTTTCTTCTTTTCTCTCACTGTATCCTCCCTCACTCTTCTCTCTTCCTTTTCTCTCACTTTATCCTCCCTCACTCTTCTCTCTTCCTTTCTCTCACTGTATCCTCCCTCACTCTTCTCTCTTCTTTTCTCTCACTTTATCCTCCCTCACTCTTCTCTCTTCCTTTCTCTCACTGTATCCTCCCTCACTCTTCTCTCTCCTTTTCTCTCACTTTATCCTCCCTCACTCTTCTCTCTTCCTTTCTCTCACTGTATCCTCCCTCACTCTTCTCTCTTCTTTTCTCTCACTTTATCCTCCCTCACTCTTCTCTCTTCCTTTCTCTCACTGTATCCTCCCTCACTCTTCTCTCTTCTTTTCTCTCACTGTATCCTCCCTCACTCTTCTCTCTTCTTTTCTCTCACTTTATCCTCCCTCACTCTTCTCTCTTCCTTTCTCTCACTGTATCCTCCCTCACTCTTCTCTCTTCTTTTCTCTCACTGTATCCTCCCTCACTCTTCTCTCTTCTTTTCTCTCACTGTATCCTCCCTCACTCTTCTCTCTTCTTTTCTCTCACTTTATCCTCCCTCACTCTTCTCTCTTCCTTTCTCTCACTGTATCCTCCCTCACTCTTCTCTCTTCTTTTCTCTCTCACTTTATCCTCCCTCACTCTTCTCTCTTCTTTTCTCTCACTTTATCCTCCCTCACTCTTCTCTTTTTCTTTTCTCTCACTGTATCCTCCCTCACTCTTCTCTCTTCTTTTCTCTCACTGTATCCTCCCTCACTCTTCTCTCTTCTTTTCTCTCACTGTATCCTCCCTCACTCTTCTCTCTTCTTTTCTCTCACTTTATCCTCCCTCACTCTTCTCTCTTCCTTTCTCTCACTGTATCCTCCCTCACTCTTCTCTCTTCTTTTCTCTCACTTTATCCTCCCTCACTCTTCTCTCTTCCTTTCTCTCACTGTATCCTCCCTCACTCTTCTCTTTTCTTTTCTCTCACTGTATCCTCCCTCACTCTTCTCTTTTCTTTTCTCTCACTTTATCCTCCCTCACTCTTTTCTTTTCTCTCACTGTATCCTCCCTCACTCTTCTCTTTTATTTTCTCTCACTTTATCCTCCCTTACTCTTCTCTCTTCTTTTCTCTCACTTTATCCTCCCTCACTCTTCTCTTTTCTTTTCTCTCACTTTATCCTCCCTCACTCTTCTCTTTTCTTTTCTCTCACTGTATCCTCCCTCACTCTTCTCTCTTCTTTTCTCTCACTTTATCCTCCCTCACTCTTCTCTCTTCTTTTCTCTCACTGTATCCTCCCTCACTCTTCTCTCTTCTTTTCTCTCACTGTATCCTCCCTCACTCTTCTCTCTTCTTTTCTCTCACTTTATCCTCCCTCACTCTTCTCTTTCTTTTCTCTCACTGTATCCTCCCTCACTCTTCTCTCTTCTTTTCTCTCACTGTATCCTCCCTCACTCTTCTCTCTTCTTTTCTCTCACTTTATCCTCCCTCACTCTTCTCTTTTCTTTTCTCTCACTGTATCCTCCCTCACTCTTCTCTCTTCTTTTCTCTCACTTTATCCTCCCTCACTCTTCTCTCTTCCTTTTCTCTCACTGTATCCTCCCTCACTCTTCTCTTTTCTTTTCTCTCACTGTATCCTCCCTCACTCTTCTCTTTTCTTTTCTCTCACTTTATCCTCCCTCACTCTTCTCTTTTCTTTTCTCTCACTTTATCCTCCCTCACTCTTCTCTTTTCTTTTCTCTCACTGTATCCTCCCTCACTCTTCTCTCTTCTTTTCTCTCACTGTATCCTCCCTCACTCTTCTCTCTTCTTTTTCTCTCACTGTATCCTCCCTCACTCTTCTCTCTTCTTTTCTCTCACTGTATCCTCCCTCACTCTTCTCTCTTCCTTTCTCTCACTGTATCCTCCCTCACTCTTCTCTCTTCTTTTCTCTCACTTTATCCTCCCTCTCTCTTCTCTCTTCTTTTCTCTCACTGTATCCTCCCTCACTCTTCTCTTTTCTTTTCTCTCACTGTATCCTCCCTCACTCTTCTCTTTTCTTTTCTCTCACTTTATCCTCCCTCACTCTTCTCTTTTCTTTTCTCTCACTTTATCCTCCCTCACTCTTCTCTTTTCTTTTTCTCTCACTTTATCCTCCCTCACTCTTCTCTTTTCTTTTTCTCTCACTGTATCCTCCCTCACTCTTCTCTCTTCTTTTCTCTCACTGTATCCTCCCTCACTCTTCTCTCTTCTTTTCTCTCACTGTATCCTCCCTCACTCTTCTCTCTTCTTTTCTCTCACTGTATCCTCCCTCACTCTTCTCTCTTCCTTTCTCTCACTGTATCCTCCCTCACTCTTCTCTCTTCTTTTCTCTCACTTTATCCTCCCTCACTCTTCTCTTTTCTTTTCTCTCACTGTCTCTTCACTCATTGTTGAGTTTTTCTTTTCTCACACACACACACACACACACACACACACACACACACACACACACACACACACACACACACACACACACACAGACACACACACACACATACACACTTGAACACACACACACACATACACACTTGAACACACACACACACTCACACACACACATACAAGAGACAGTGAGAGAAAAGAAAAGAGAAGAGTGAGGGAGGATACAGTGAGAGAAAAGAAGAGAGAAGAGTGAGGGAGGATACAGTGAGAGAAGGGGGCGACATAGCTCAGATGGTAGAGTGGTTGCCTGCAGTCCAAAAGGTTGCAGGTTCAATCCCAGCTCCAGACAAGCTTGTGTCGTTGTGTCCCTGAAGACACTTCACCCTGATTGCTCCTGATGGTGAACTTGGCGCAAGTGTGCAGGTGTGCAGGTGTGCAGGTGTGCAGCCTACAGCCTACAGCCTACTCCCATCAGTATGTGTGAATGGTTGAATTTCCCCTCGCGGGACTAATAAGGGATTCTAAAAAAAAAAAAAAAAAACTTGAGTTCAGCATTATTTAACACACTCACACACACTCACATACATACTTGAACACACACACACACACACACACACACTTCAGTCCAACAGTGACGATGCTCTTCTCCAGACTAACCATCTGACCTCTGTGTCTCTGAAGGTGCGAGAAGGTCTGGATCAGATCAGTAACTTCCTGTCGTCTCACGCCAGAGAAGTCGTCTTCCTGGACTTCAACCACTTCTACGGCGTCCAGAACCTGCACCATGAGAAGCTGGTGTCCATGTTGAAGGAGGTGTTTGGAGACAAGCTGTGCCCAGTGGTCTTCGCTCAGGAGGTGAAGAACAAATCCATCCCTCGTGTGAAGGTCAAAGGTTTATGTTCAAGACTAACGTCACGCTTCAGACAAATGTACGAAAATAACACTTTTGACAAACTTCATACAAAAGCAACAAACAAGCAGGAATATATATATTTGTATATAATATACAGTATATATATATATATATATATATATATATATTAGTAAATAGTTGAAGATTCCAGGATTCTGTTTTTTTTTGTTTCCCTCAGAAGCTGTAGTTAGAAGCCACAGCACAGTGGAGCAGACGAGTGAGTTGTAAGACCATCAGGGATCTTTAGTACAGGACCTCAGGGACGAGAGACCAGGACCTCGGGGACGAGAGACCAGGACCTCAGGGACGAGAGACCAGGACCTCAGGGACGAGAGACCAGGACCTCGGGGACGAGAGACCAGGACCTCGGGGACGAGAGACCAGGACCTCAGGGACGAGAGACCAGGACCTCGGCAACCCCAGGACGAGACCAGGACCTCGGGGACGAGAGACCAGGACCTCAGGACGAGGACTCGAGACCAGACCAGGACCTCGGGGACGAGAGACCAGGACCTCGGGGACGAGAGACCAGGACCTCGGGACGAGAGACCAGGACCTCGGGGACGAGAGACCAGGACCTCGGGGACGAGACCAGGACCTCAGGGACGAGAGACCAGACGAGAGACCAGGACCTCGGGGACGAGAGACCAGGACCTCAGGACGAGAGACCAGGACCTCAGGGACGAGAGACCAGGACCTCAGGGACGAGAGACCAGGACCTCAGGGACGAGAGACCAGGACCTCAGGGACGAGACAAGGCACCAGAGGAATCTTGATCTCGGTCGACCCTCTCGGTCTGATGTGGAGTCGAGGGGGAGCCCAAGGAAAAGAGGCTGTAGCTTCAAGAAGATGCCAAATCTGCCTCCAGGACCTGGAGGTGGACTCGGGACCAGAGTCAGACACGTGTCTCTAGACCTGCCTCCACAGTCTTCCTGGCAGCAGAAGGAAGTGTCTTTGTAGAACAGTCCACCACAGTGAGGGTCATCTTCACGCCCCGGGAGGTCGCTCACAAAGTTGATGGATATGTGGGTCCAGGGTCAAGGGTAAGAGACAGTAAAATAACCACTCAACCACTGCAGCCAGATCCTCGAGTCCTCCAGCGTTGATGGTTCCTGATCCACCACGAGGCGACGAGTCTGCAGTAGAACCACAGAGATGGAGATTTTGATACAGTCTGACCTTCGGGGTCGTACGGCTCCAGCGGCAGCGTCTGAAGTGTCCTCCTCAACCATGGCTGAAGGACGGGGTCTGGTCGGTGGAGGATCATGTATGAGGTGAAGTGCTGTCTGAGGTCAAGAACCTCCTCAAGATCCACGTGAAGGTTGAAGGAAGCAGCTTCGACCAGAGCTTCGATGAGATAGAAGAGACCCTGAAGAGACCCTGGTCTGGACCTGGTCTGGACCTGGTGCTGAGTGAGGTCTTCTGGTGTATCATGGAGAAGAATCCCAGATGTTCATGTCTGAGGGATTCCTTCACTGATCAAAAGACTGAAAAGACGTGATGTTCCAGATACACTGTGACACCGAGAGCAACCATAGCAGGACGTTTTTATATTTTATGAATAAATATGTTTATCAAATGAATAAAACTAACTTTTGACGGATCTTAAAAAAAGTAATCAAAGTCCTGTGTTGGTTCAGATGTTCTTGTCTTCATCTTGTTGCTGGAGAACTTCAAACCTTCATCGTCCTCAGGTGACGCTGCAGTATCTTTGGGAGAAGGACTTCCAGGTCCTGGTCTTCTACCATCACCCCATGGCTCTGGAGGTTCCCTTCCTGTGGCCGGGCCAGATGATGCCGGCGCCGTGGGCCAACACCACCGACCCGGAGAAGCTGGTCCAGTTCCTGCAGACGTCAGTCACGGAGCGCAGGTGAGGTTAGTTAGGTTGGTTTAGGTTAGGTTGGTTTAGGTTAGGTTGGGTTAGGTTAGTTAGTTAGTTAGTTAGTTAGTTAGATGGTTGGTTAGGTTAGTTAGTTAGTTAGTTAGTTAGTTAGTTAGGTAGGTTAGTTAGGTTTGGTTAGTTTAGTTAGTTAGTTAGTTAGATGGTTAGTTAGGTTAGGTTAGATTTGTTTAGTTAGGTTAGGTTAGGTTAGTTAGGTTTGGTTAGGTTAGTTAGTTAGTTAGTTAGATGGTTAGTTAGGTTAGGTTAGATTTGTTTAGTTAGGTTAGGTTAGGTTAGTTAGGTTTGGTTAGGTTAGTTAGTTACTTAGTTAGGTTAGGTTAGGTTAGGTTTGACTAGGTTAGTTAGTTAGGTTAGGTTAGCTGAAGATACAAGAACACGACCAACAAAATGAAAACACACTAAACCATAAATCAGTCTGTATGTGTGTGTCTGTGTGTGTCTGTGTGTGTCTGTGTGTGTGTGTGTCTGTGTGTGTGTGTATGTCTGTGTGTGTCTGTGTGTGTCTGTGTGTCTGTGTGTGTGTGTCTGTGTGTGTGTGTCTGTGTGTGTGTGTGTGTCTGTGTGTGTGTCTGTGTGTGTGTGTGTCTGTGTGTGTCTGTCTGTGTGTGTCTGTGTGTGTGTGTCTGTGTGTCTGTGTGTGTGTGTGTGTGTGAGCTTTATTTATGAAAGTGTAGTTTCTAGAGTTTGTGTTTTACTCACGAGTCACACGATGATGTCAGAGAAACAACTTTTAGGCTCTAATAGAACAAAATCTCTCAAAGAACTTTGTTTATTTTCAAGATTATCATCTAAACTATGTTTACTTGACGTTTAGAGGAAAATGTATTATTTTATTTATTTATTATTAAATCTTATTTTCATTCTTTTTGGTTTGTTGTGTTTCTGTCATGGTTACATGTCTGTGCTGAAGTGTGCGATCAATAAAGTTCAATGAAATGTTGTTTGAAGATAAAAGTGTTAAAACCTGTTGCAGGAGGAAAGGAACGTTCTTCGTGTCTCAAGTGGTTCTGACGCCTAAAGCCTCCACTGTCATGAAGGGGGTCGGCAGTGGACTGAGAGAGACCATCACAGAGAGGTGTGTGTGTGTGTGTGTGTGTGTGTGTGTGTGTGTGTGTGTGTGTGTGTATGGGGGGGGGGGGGGGGGGGTGTGTGTGTGTGTGTGTGTGTGTGTGTGTGTGTGTGTGTGTGTGTGTGTGTGTGTGTGTGTGTGTGTGTGTGTGTGTGTGTGTGTGTGTGTGTGTGTGTGTGTGTGTGTGTGTGTGTGTGTGTGTGTGTGTGTGTGTGTGTGTGTGTGTGTGTGTGTGTGTGTGTGAGTGTGTGTGTGTGTGGTGGTGTGGTAGAGTGAGTGAGTGAGTGAGTGAGTGAGTGAGTGAGTGGGGAGTGAGTGGTGTGAGTGAGTGAGTGGTGAGTGAGTGGTGGTGAGTGAGTGAGTGAGTGAGTGAGTGTGTGTGTGTGGGGGGGTGTGTGTGTGAGTGTCTGCTGTGCCTCCTGCTCTGACTCCTGCTGTGACTCCTGCTGTGACTCCTGCTGTGACTCCTGCTCTGACTCCTGCTGTGCCTCCTGCTGTGACTCCTGCTGTGACTCCTGCTCTGACTCCTGCTGTGACTCCTGTCTGACTCCTGCTTCTCCTGCTGTGACTCCTGCTGTGACTCCTGCTGTGACTCCTGCTCTGACTCCTGCTCTGACTCCTGCTCTGACTCCTGCTGTGACTCCTGCTCTGACTCCTGCTGTGACTCCTGCTGTGACTCCTGCTCTGACTCCTGCTCTGACTCCTGCTCTGACTCCTGCTCTGACTCCTGCTGTGACTCCTGCTGTGACTCCTGCTGTGACTCCTGCTCTGACTCTGACTCCTGCTCTGACTCCTGCTCTGACTCCTGCTCTGACTCCTGCTCTGACTCCTGCTCTGACTCCTGCTGTGACTCCTGCTGTGACTCCTGCTGTGCCTCCTGCTCTGACTCCTGCTGTGACTCCTGCTATGACTCCTGCTCTGACTCTGACTCCTGCTCTGACTCCTGCTGGTCCTCCTGCTGTGCCTCCTGCTGTGACTCCTGCTGTGCCTCCTGCTCTGACTCCTGCTGTGACTCCTGCTATGACTCCTGCTCTGACTCTGACTCCTGCTCTGACTCCTGCTGGTCCTCCTGCTGTGCCTCCTGCTGGTCCTCCTGCTGTGACTCCTGCTGGTCCTCCTCAGAGCTCTCCCCGGGATGATGCAGTGGATCCGGGCTCAGAGACCGGGCGAGGACGGCATCAACATCATCACGGCTGACTTCGTGGAACTGGGCGAGTTCATCAGCGCCGTCATCACCCTCAACTACCACCTGGACGAGGAGGACGACGACGCCACCTGAGGTCGAGGGTCGAGGGTCAAGGGTCGAGTCCGTGGTTCATCAAACCTGCGTTTCTGTCACGAGACGTTTGTCTCTGAAGGAGGAAAGTTTTCTTTCATGTGGAGGTTCCAGAGTCAAGAGTTTCTTCTGGTTTTATCTTCAGGAGCTTCTTCAAGGTTCTTCGCCGCATGTTCTTGATCAGTTCTTCTTCTTATATTCTTCGTCTTTTCCTTCTTTTCTTCTTCTTATACTTTTTCTTCACCTTCTTCTTCTTCTTCTTCAAAGGATGGTTTGACAATAATACACTCACCTGTCAATCAAGTCTTCTCTCCCACTGATAGTTTCCATCCGTCAGCTGACGTCTCTGTTTAGATCCTCGACTGAACCTTTTGTTTGGACTGTTGCTGCACACCTGTTGCTGCACACCTGTTGCTGCACACCTGTTGCTGCACACCTGTTGCTGCACACCTGTTGCTGCACACCTGTTGCTGCACACCTGTTGTTGCACATCTGTTGCTGCACACCTGTTGCTGCACACCTGTTGCTGCACACCTGTTGCTGCACACCTGTTGCTGCACACCTGTTGCTGCACACCTGTTGCTGCACACCTGTTGCTGCACACCTGTTGCTGCACACCTGTTGCTGCACACCTGTTGCTGCACACCTGTTGCTGCACACCTGTTGCTGCACACCTGTTGCTGCACACCTGTTGCTGCACACATGTTGCTGCACACCTGTTCTCTGCTGGATCAATATTTCCTCCCACGACCAGATCAATAATCCTGATCAGATCTGCTGTTTTATTCTTGTGACGTGTGAATTGTTTGAATCCAGATGAAGTGAGATTGTGTTGATTGTTACATCATTACATCATTACATCATTACATCATTACATCATTACATTCTTACATTCTTACATCATTACATTATTACATCATTACATTCTTACATTCTTACATTTTTACATCATTACATCATTACATCATTACATCAATGCTTACATCATTACATCATTACATCATTACATTCTTACATTCTTACATTTTTACATCATTACATCATTACATCATTACATCATTACATCATTACATCATTACATTATTACATTCTTACATTCTTACATTCTTACATTCTTACATTCTTACATTTTTACATCATTACATCATTACATCAATGCATTGTTACATCATTACATCAATACATCATTACATCATTACATCATTACATCATTACATCATTACATTCTTACATTCTTACATCATTACATCATTACATCATTACATCATTACATCATTACATCATTACATCATTACATCATTACATCATTACATCATTACATTCTTACATTCTTACATTCTTACATTCTTACATTCTTACATTTTTATCATTTTTACATCATTACATCCGGTTACATCGTCGGTTACATCATTACATCGTACTTACATCATTACATTCATTACATCATTACATACATCATTACATCATTACATCATTACATCATTACATCATTACATCATTACATCATTACATCATTACATCATTACATCATTACATCATTACATCATTACATTCTTACATTCATTACATTACATTGTTACATTCTTACATTCTTACATTTTTACATTTTTACATCATTACATCATTACATCATTACATCATTACATCATTACATCATTACATCATTACATCATTACATCATTACATTCTTACATTCTTACATTCTTACATTTACATCCTTACATCTTATCATTACATTTTTACATTCACATCATTACATCATTACATCATTACATCATTACATCATTACATCATTACATTGTTACATTCTTACATTCTTACATTCTTACATTCTTACATTTTTACATTTTTACATTTTACATTCTTACATTCAGTTACATCATCATTACATTCATTGCATCATTAATCATTACATTCTTACATTTTTACATCATTCATTACATCATTACATCATTACACTATCATTACATGTCCTTACAGTTCATTCGTTACATTCATTACATCTCCGGTTACATTCCTTACATTTTTTCTGTGGGTCATTACATTTTTACATCTGTTACATCATTACATCATTACATCATTACATCATTACATTCTTACATATACATCATTACATTCTTACATTCTTCACATTCTTACATTCTTACATTCTTACATTTTTACATTTTTACATCATTACATCATTACATCATTACATCATTACATCATTACATCATTACATCATTACATCATTACATTCATTACATTCTTACATCATTACATCATTACATCATTACATTACATTTTTACATCATTACATTCGGTTACATTCTTACATCATTACATTACATTGCATTTTTACATTCTTACATCATTACATCAATGCATTTTTACATCATTACATCATTACATCATTACATCATTACATCATTACATTGTTACATCATTACATCAATACATCATTACATTCTTACATTCTTACATTCTTACATTCTTACATTCTTACATTCTTACATTCTTACATTTTTACATTTTTACATCATTACATCATTACATCATTACATCAATGCATTGTTACATCATTACATCATTACATCATTACATTCTTACATTCTTACATTCTTACATTCTTACATTCTTACATTCTTACATTCTTACATTTTTACATTTTTACATCATTACATCATTACATCATTACATCATTACATCATTACATCATTACATTACATTCTTACATTCTTACATCATTACATTCTTACATCATTACATTCTTACATTCTTACATTCTTACATTCTTACATCATTACATCATTACATCATTACATCATTACATCATTACATCATTACATCATTACATCATTACATTCTTACATTCTTACATTCTTACATCATTACATCATTACATCATTACATCATTACATCATTACATCATTACATCATTACATCAATGCATTGTTACATCATTACATCATTACATCATTACATTCTTACATCTTACATTCTTACATTCTTACATTCTTACATTCTTACATTTTTACATTTTTACATCATTACATCATTACATCATTACATCATTACATCAGTTCTTAACTCTTCATGAATGATTGACAGTTCTATACGAGTGTGTAGCGTGTGTTGTTCGTGCTGCAGTCACTGCATGATTCTTCACTTCATATCAACACGAGCAGGAAGTTAACTCTTCACTGATGCTTTAAGTTTTTCTTCCATGTTTCTGTCACACTGACTGAGAAGGTCGTTTGTTTGTCGTCTTCCTGAGTTCATTGTTGTTTCTCGTGTCACGATGTCGTACAGAGTTTGACGTAAAGTGACCACGGAGAACCTTTTTCACGTCAGCATGTGGAAACATTTGAGCTTTTATTTTGAAATCCCCGAGTGTTCAGGAGGAAGAGCCTGAATATGATGTGGTTTTGTCCGACTGTTGTCGCTGCTGGATCATTATGGTTGTTGTAAACTTCTGACGTTGTCCTGATGATGATGCTGTTCAAAATAAAGCTACAAATGTGATGTCATTTCCTGTTGTTGTGTTTATTTAAGTCTAAGTGACAACATTTGAACAAACATTAACAACATTCTGTTACGATTTACTAAACAAAAGACCCAAGTGTGGAAGACGCTAGAATAACAGTGATTTTAATTAATTATTAATTAACAGGTGACGATAGTTTAATACAAAAGTCCACAAGGTGGTGCTAGTGCTCTACGAGTGCGTTACTCAGTTCAATCACAATAGTCCGTGAAGTCCAACAAATGTCAGAGAGAACGAGGCAGTCGGGACAACAATCGAGGCACAAGTACAAAGTAGAGATTTAGAACGTCAGGGTAAGATTGACCAGGAATCGATCTGTTGACGCTGACTGACAGGAGAGACTGGGCTTCATCCCTGGTGGTCTGATGCCTGATCGTCAGCAGCTGTGGATCTCGGGGAGAAAACTGTCGAGAGACAGTCGAGGGCAGTGACCGGAGACACATTCACGCTTTTAAAAATACTGTTTAGATTTATATTCACATGTGCTCCAAATATTCAGTTCATTTCAATAAATATTTATATCTCAAAGTTTAGTATTTTAGTATAATTGTTGTTGTCTTAAAAAAACTAAGACAAACATGAACACGAAAGATCAACCTTTTCAACTTGATGTTATTTATTTTCTTTTTCTGGTCTGATCTTCTTCCTCTTCTCAAGCAGACGAGTCTCCGTCAGGATCTTCAACTGAGTGTCTCACTAACGACTGAGCTCCTTATACTTGATGATCTACTGACTTCTTCAAGAAACATCTGTGTTTGATGATCTACTGACTCCTTCAAGAAACATGTGTGTTTGATGATCTACTGACTCCTTCAAGAAACATGTGTGTTTGATGATCTACTGACTCCTTCAAGAAACATGTGTGTTTGATGATCTACTGACTCCTTCAAGAAACATGTGTGTTTGATGATCTACTGACTCCTTCAAGAAACATCTGTGTTTGATGATCTACTGACTCCTTCAAGAAACATCTGTGGTTGATGATCTACTGACTCCTTCAAGAAACATCTGTGTTTGATGATCTACTGACTCCTTCAAGAAACATGTGTGTTTGATGATCTACTGACTCCTTCAAGAAACATGTGTGTTTGATGACCTACTGACTCTTTCAAGAAACATCTGTGTTTGATGATCTACTGACTCCTTCAAGAAACATCTGTGTTTGATGATCTACTGACTCCTTCAAGAAACATCTGTGTTTGATGATCTACTGACTCCTTCAAGAAACATATGTGTTTGATGATCTACTGACTCCTTCAAGAAACATCTGTGTTTGATGATCTACTGACTCCTTCAAGAAACATCTGTGTTTGATGATCTACTGACTCCTTCAAGACACATCTGTGTTTGATGATCTACTGACTCCTTCAAGAAACATCTGTGTTTGATGATCTACTGACTCCTTCAAGAAACATCTGTGTTTGATGATCTACTGACTCCTTTAAGAAACATGTATGTTTGATGATCTACTGACTCCTTCAAGAAACATGTGTGTTTGATGATCTACTGACTCCTTCAAGAAACATCTGTGTTTGATGATCTACTGACTCCTTTAAGAATCTGAAGACATTGTTATTTGAGCTTTTCCTTGATTCTCTGAGACTCTTGTGTTTGTCTCAGTATTATCTTGATCTTTAAATTATATATTTTATTGAGTATTGTTTTGATTCAAGTTCTTTGTGACTCTGGTCTGGAAAAGTTCTACAAATATTACTTACACACTTATAATAAGGTGAGCACAGGTGAGGAGACACTAAAACCATAAATTCTGTTTGTTGATAGAACAAGTTTTTTAACTACAAGATGCCTTGAGTTTGAAATCCTCTTTGTGAAAATGTTTTTAAATCCTTGAACACATTTCTTCTTCTGAGAATCAACAGAACAAACAAGAATCAGTTTTGAGATCAAAGTTCACAAAAGAACCACCTGATGATCACCTCTAGGGAGATCAATGGCTCTCTGTCGCCCTCCAGCGGTTTTAAGTCAAAATCTAAGGAATTTTTGGGAAATAAATACAAACGAATGTTTAAATACAAATGATTTAAACGGTTGAAAGTTACTGAACTGACTATTAATGATAGTGTTTGAGTCACTTCATGGCTGTGGAGCGAGTTGACCAGGAGGTGGCGCTCGTGTAAATTATTTGGACAGAGGAACGAACAAGACTTTGGAGACAATTTTGTGAAAAACTAAAACTCAAACTTGTTATTGACTATCAATGATTTAACAAACAATGAGAGAAACACATGAATCACTGATTCAAGGAAGTTAAGATACTTTTAGATTTAATGCATAATTAACAACTTCTAGTGAGTAATAGTTATATGTTAAGATGTTTTTAGACCAGGGTCACAAAGAACTTTAACAAAACAATACACAGTTAAAATATATACGTTTTGGGTCAAAGGTCAATGACCTCCACTACTGCAAATATATATTGACCTTGATGTCAAGAAGATTTGACTTTAATTCCACAGCCATTCATTTTACAAACATTTACACAAATAATGATCCGTCAATGACTCGTTGATGAAGATGAAGTGTTGGTGGAACCGATGTGGAAGATTTAGGGCTGATAGTGAACGATCGTCCAGTAAACAAAAGACTGATGGACAGAAGAACATTCATCACCTCACACACAGTAGAGGAAATAACTATTTATTGTCTCCTATTCTAAACAATTATAAAAATATAAACAAAATATACTTCCACGAAATGTTCAATAAGAAAATAATGTGTATTTGTGGTGCTGGCAGCAAAATAAAAGTGAATAGAGTGAGAATCTTCAAATACTCAAGTTGGTCCTGGAAGTCGTCGTGGATCAGATGTTGACTCGTCCTCCTTCCATCAGGACCAGCATATCACGAAGGTGAATGAAACCCAGGCTCAGAGGTAAATTGCAGAGACTTGATTTTATTCCGTGGGGAAGGCAGAGGCGAGTCCAACAGTCCAGTAATCGGCAACAACAGGCAATATCAAGGGTTTGGCAAACTCGGAGTCAAGGGGCAGAAACAGGTCGAATAACATACAAGGCAGGAATGAGTCTTGGTTGGGAAAAGGGTAAGAGACAGGGTACGAAAACTTAGCGGGAGGATACGGGTACTAGACAATGGTGATGACAAGACAAGGACGTGACAGACGGGACTAATGAGACACACCTGGAACAATTACTACTCAGACAGGTGAGACTAGCACAGACACAGAAGGGAGTTCACAATAAAACCGGAAACACAAGGAGGAACATGTAGACTCACAACACAGCAGAGAACAGGTTCTAAGTTTTCATTGAGGAGCGACGACGACACTGAAGCATCAACACTGTGATAATAAAGTTCAAGTCACTTTCAAAACAAAGTTAACAGTCAAATATAAAATACTGTTGAGAAAAATGACATGAAGTTTCATAACAATGCTTCAAGTTTGATAAACACATAAATGGTTGCTTTGATACAACGTTCATTTATACACAGAAATATAACCAGAAATATGAACAATAATATAAACTTATTGTTTAGGCTCATCTAGGAGTGACGAGTGTTTTAATTGAAATGCAGGCGCGATGAACACCTGAAGCATCTGAACACCTGAAGCACCTGAACACCTGAAGCATCTGAACACCTGAACACCTGAAGCACCTGAAGCATCTGACACACCTGAACACCTGAAGCATCTGAACACCTGAACACCTGAAGCATCTGAACACCTGAAGCACCTGAACACCTGAAGCATCTGAACACCTGAACACCTGAAGCACCTGAAGCATCTGACGCACCTGAACACCTGAAGCACCTGAACACCTGAAGCATCTGAACACCTGAAGCACCTGAAGCATCTTAACATCTGAACACCTGAAGCATCTGAACACCTGAAGCACCTGAAGCATCTGACGACACCTGAACACCTGAACACCTGAAGCATCTGACGCACCTGAACACCTGAACACCTGAAGCACCTGAAGCACCTGAACACCTGAAGCATCTGAACACCTGAACACCTGAAGCACCTGAAGCACCTGAAGCACCTGAAGCATCTTAACATCTGAACACATGAAGCATCTGAACACCTGAACACCTGAAGCACCTGAACACCTGAACACCTGAAGCACCTGAACACCTGAAGCACCTGAACACCTGAACACCTGAAGCACCTGAACACCTGAAGCATCTGAACACCTGAACACCTGTAGCACCTGAACACCTGAACACCTGAAGCACCTGAACACCTGAAGCACCTGAACACCTGAAGCATCTGAACACCTGAAGCACCTGAAGCACCTGAACACCTGAAGCATCTGAACACCTGAAGCACCTGAACACCTGAACACCTGAACCCCTGAAGCATCTGAACACCTGAAGCATCTGAACACCTGAAGCACCTGAAGCACCTGAACACCTGAAGCACCTGAACACCTGAACACCTGAAGCACCTGAACACCTGAACACCTGAACACCTGAAGCATCTGAACACCTGAACACCTGAAGCACCTGAACACCTGAAGCATCTGAACACCTGCGTCTCATCAGTGGAACACAAGTAAAAACAATGGCCGTCTTAAAGCGACAGTGTCATAATACGATACAAGCATCGAAAAGTAATAAAACATAAAACACAAAAACAACAACTGGGTTATTATTCCAGTGAAACTAATTGAAACATCAAACACCAAATAAACATCGGGGTCACACTGGTGTTCAGGCTGTGAACGACCTCGTTGTCGAGGTTCACTTTAAACCCAAACAAGTTCACAGAACTCAACATTCTGGTGGCAAATCACAACTGGAGATGGAGAACCAGGGACCTGGGTAGCATTTTCAACACTTTGCTGCATTTTACAACCGCTTCCCTCGCTTACAGCCACACCACCTTGAATGAGCCCGATCTCTTCTGATCTTGGAAGCCAAGCAGGGTCGGGCCCAGTTAGTACTTAGATGGGAGACCGCCTGGGAATACTGGAGGAAGATGACGAGCAGCAGGAAGTGACTCCTTCAGGAGGAAGATGACGAGCAGCAGGAAGTGACTCCTTCAGGTGGAGGAAGATGACGAGCAGCAGGAAGTGACTCCTTCAGGTGAGGAAGATGACGAGCAGCAGGAAGTGACTCCTTCAGGTGGAGGAAGATGACGAGCAGCAGGAAGTGACTCCTTCAGGAGGAAGATGACGAGCAGCAGGAAGTGACTCCTTCAGGAGGAAGATGACGAGCAGCAGGAAGTGACTCCTTCAGGAGGAAGATGATGAGCAGCAGGAAGTGACTCCTTCAGGAGGAAGATGACGAGCAGCAGGAAGTGACTCCTTCAGGTGGAGGAAGATGACGAGCAGCAGGAAGTGACTCCTTCAGGTGGAAGATGACGAGCAGCAGGAAGTGACTCCTTCAGGAGGAAGATGACGAGCAGCAGGAAGTGACTCCTTCAGGAGGAAGATGACGAGCAGCAGGAAGTGACTCCTTCAGGTGGAAGATGACGAGCAGCAGGAAGTGACTCCTTCAGGAGGAAGATGACGAGCAGCAGGAAGTGACTCCTTCAGGTGGAGGAAGATGACGAGCAGCAGGAAGTGACTCCTTCAGGTGGAGGAAGATGACGAGCAGCAGGAAGTGACTCCTTCAGGTGGGGGGAAGATGACGAGCAGGACCAGGAAGATGACTCCTTCAGGTGGAGGAAGATGACGAGCAGCAGGAAGTGACTCCTTCAGGTGGAAGATGACGAGCAGCAGGAAGTGACTCCTTCAGGTGGAGGAAGATGACGAGCAGCAGGAAGTGACTCCTTCAGGTGGTTGGAAGATGGTGGAGGACGAGCAGCAGGAAGTGACTCCTTCAGGTGGGGAAGATGACGAGCAGCAGGAAGTGACTCCTTCAGGTGGAGAAGATGACGAGCAGCAGGAAGTGACTCCTTCAGGGAGGAAGATGACGAGCAGCAGGAAGTGACTCCTTCAGGTGGAGGAAGATGACGAGCAGCAGGAAGTGACTCCTTCAGGTGGAGGAAGATGACGAGCAGCAGGAAGTGACTCCTTCAGGTGGAAGATGGCGAGCAGCAGGAAGTGACTCCTTCAGGTGGAGGAAGATGACGAGCAGCAGGAAGTGACTCCTTCAGGTGGAGGAAGATCGAGCAGCAGGAAGTGACTCCTTCAGGAGGAAGATGACGAGCAGCAGGAAGTGACTCCTTCAGGAGGAAGATGACGAGCAGCAGGAAGTGACTCCTTCAGGTGGAGGAAGATGACGAGCAGCAGGAAGTGACTCCTTCAGGAGGAAGATGACGAGCAGCAGGCTTCAGGAAGATGACTCCTTCCAGGTGGAGGAAGATGGACGAGCAGCAGGAAGTGACTCCTTCAGGTGGAGGAAGATGACGAGCAGCAGGAAGTGACTCCTTAGGACAGGAGGAAGATGACGAGCAGCAGGAAGTGACTCCTTCAGGTGGAGGAAGATGACGAGCAGCAGGAAGTGACTCCTTCAGGAGGAAGATGACGAGCAGCAGGAAGTGACTCCTTCAGGTGGAGGAAGATGACGAGCAGCAGGAAGTGACTCCTTCAGGTGGAGGAAGATGACGAGCAGCAGGAAGTGACTCCTTCAGGGTGGAAGATGATCGAGCAGCAGGAAGTGACTCCTTCAGGTGGAGGATGACGAGCAGCAGGAATGAGAGCAGCAGGAAGTGACTCCTTCAGGTGGAGGAAGATGACGAGCAGCAGGAAGTGACTCCTTCAGGTGTAGGAAGATGACGAGCAGCAGGAAGTGACTCCTTCAGGAGGAAGATGACGAGCAGCAGGAAGTGACTCCTTCAGGTGGAGGAAGATGACGAGCAGCAGGAAGTGACTCCTTCAGGTGGAGGAAGATGACGAGCAGCAGGAAGTGACTCCTTCAGGTGGAAGAGGACCAAGCTCCGCAGGAAGTGACTCCTTCAGGTGGAGGAAGATGACGAGCAGCAGGAAGTGACTCCTTCAGGTGGAGGAAGATGACGAGCAGCAGGAAGTGACTCCTTCAGGTGTAAGATGACGAGCAGCAGGAAGTGACTCCTTCAGGTGGGGGAAGATCTCCTTCAGGAGGAAGATGACGAGCAGCAGGAAGTGACTCCTTCAGGTGGAAGATGACGAGCAGCAGGAAGTGACTCCTTCAGGTGGAGGAAGATGACGAGCAGCAGGAAGTGACTCCTTCAGGAGGAGATGGAAGATGACTCAGGTGGAAGATGACGAGCAGCAGGAAGTGACTCCTTCAGGAGGAAGATGACAAGCAGCAGGAAGTGACTCCTTCAGGTATAGGATGACGAGCAGCAGGAAGTGACTCCTTCAGGTGTAGGATGACGAGCAGCAGGAAGTGACTCCTTCAGGTGGAGGAAGATGACGAGCAGCAGGAAGTGACTCCTTCAGGAGGAAGATGACGAGCAGCAGGAAGTGACTCCTTCAGGTGGAGGAAGATGACGAGCAGCAGGAAGTGACTCCTTCAGGTGGAGGAAGATGACGAGCAGCAGGAAGTGACTCCTTCAGGTGGAGGAAGATGACGAGCAGCAGGAAGTGACTCCTTCAGGTGGAGGAAGATGACGAGCAGCAGGAAGTGACTCCTTCAGGTGGAGGAAGATGACGAGCAGCAGGAAGTGACTCCTTCAGGTGGAGGAAGATGACGAGCAGCAGGAAGTGACTCCTTCAGGAGGAAGATGACGAGCAGCAGGAAGTGACTCCTTCAGGTGGAAGATGACGAGCAGCAGGAAGTGACTCCTTCAGGTGGAAGATGACGAGCAGCAGGAAGTGACTCCTTCAGGAGGAAGATGACGAGCAGCAGGAAGTGACTCCTTCAGGTGGAGGAAGATGACGAGCAGCAGGAAGTGACTCCTTCAGGTTGGGAAAGATGACGAGCAGCAGAGAAGATGACTCCTTCAGGTGGAGGAAGATGACGAGCAGCAGGAAGTGACTCCTTCAGGTGGAGGAAGATGACGAGCAGCAGGAAGTGACTCCTTCAGGAGGAAGATGACGAGCAGCAGGAAGTGACTCCTTCAGGTGGAGGAAGAGACGAGCAGCAGGAAGTGACTCCTTCAGGTGGAGGAAGAGATGACGAGGAGCAGCAGGAAGTGACTCCTTCAGGTGGAGGAAGATGACGAGCAGCAGGAAGTGACTCCTTCAGGTGGAGGAAGATGACGAGCAGCAGGAAGTGACTCCTTCAGGTGGAGGAAGATGACGAGCAGCAGGAAGTGACTCCTTCAGGTGGAAGATGACGAGCAGCAGGAAGTGACTCCTTCAGGTGGAGGAAGATGACGAGCAGCAGGAAGTGACTCCTTCAGGTGGAGGAAGATGACGAGCAGCAGGAAGTGACTCCTTCAGGTGGAGGAAGATGACGAGCAGCAGGAAGTGACTCCTTCAGGTGGAGGAAGATGACGAGCAGCAGGAAGTGACTCCTTCAGGTGTAGGATGACGAGCAGCAGGAAGTGACTCCTTCAGGTGGAGGAAGATGACGAGCAGCAGGAAGTGACTCCTTCAGGTGGAGGAAGATGACGAGCAGCAGGAAGTGACTCCTTCAGGTGGAGGAAGATGACCAGCCGCAGGAAGTGACTCCTTCAGGAGGAAGATGACGAGCAGCAGGAAGTGACTCCTTCAGGAGGAAGATGACGAGCAGCAGGAAGTGACTCCTTCAGGTGGAGGAAGATGACGAGCAGCAGGAAGTGACTCCTTCAGGTGGAGGAAGATGACGAGCAGCAGGAAGTGACTCCTTCAGGTGGAGGAAGATGACGAGCAGCAGGAAGTGACTCCTTCAGGTGGAGGAAGATGACGAGCAGCAGGAAAGATGAAGCAACAAGGACTATAACGTCTTCAACCTTCTGACCTCGGATCTGCAGCCACTGACCACTGCTGAGTGAACATGTGTTTGAATCTCATTCCTTCATTTAGTTGGACTGTTGGTGTGAAGATCAATAAAGTTTTACCTTACCTTACCTTACCTTAAGATCTCAAGAACCAACTGTTCTTTGAGTTTCAACCACAAGTTGATTTGTTCGTTGATTGACATGTGGCTGCTGTTGTCGTGTCCGCCTCCAGGGGGCGACAGAGCAACGTTTCTACTGGACACACCTTCATGTTATTTTCATTGAAGTGAAAAACGAACGTGTGAGGAAATAAATCCTGGAATCATGAGATAAAAAAGATAATTCTCACGTTAATCGAAGTTAAAATATCTATTGTTTGTTTGTGGCTAACATTTGTTTGGAGATAAACAAATATGAAACCATTAAACCTCAGTCATTCTTAACGAGATTATTTTCTTTTTAAGATAATCATTTATCGTTTAAATACTTTATGTCTCGATGGTTTGTAATATTACAGTTTTATTTTTATTTTTTTCAAGCTTCCGGTTGATATGAACGGATTTGATCGATTGTGGATCAATAGTCGCTGTGATCGCGCATGCGCAGTGAGTCCCGGCGGATCCATGAACGCTGCTGCTGCTCCTGGTCCAACAGAACCGAGACCAGGTACCGATCTTCTCACCTGAGTCTGCTTGTGTCGCGGGGGTGCCGTGACGTCACGAGGCGCCTCCGAACTCGGGTTTGTTCCCAGAAGCCTCTGTTGTGACGAAGGCCGCGGATCGTGTTGCTGCAGGAATCGAACTCCAGACCTCCAGGAACCATGAAGCCTCCCTGTCCAGGTGCTGGGCTCACCGCGGACCTGCGTGAAGACATGCGTCTGTGATCGAAGCCTGAAGGTTTGTTGTTGGATCTGCTGAGCAGAGCTAACTGTTAGCATCAGCTAGTTAGCTTCAGCACACGAGCCTCAACATGTTAGGAACATCAACTAGTGTGTTTGTCCAGTTCAAATCTGTTCAAAATCTGGTTCAAATCTGTTCAAAATCTGGTTCAAATCTGTTTCCAACGATTCTAATGTTGCATGTGATGTTTGCTTCGAAGGATTGTTTGTGAAAACATGTTTCAGTGAAACATCAACTTATTCTACAGGCTTTCATTGATCAAAACAATAATGAGTTTGTAATTAAATCCACAGAATAAATGAAATTCTTTAAAATAATGAAGAGACTAAAAACTTTAATAAGCTTTAGTCTTAACCTGATACTTATTTGTGTATTTATTTTATTTCAGGACATGTTTTTCTGTTGTTTATCTTGTGTGTTTTCTATTTTCATCCTTCTATTCGGAACTAACACCACAAATATTGTTTGTTTACAACACTGAGAAAACACATTTAAGGTAAAGTAAAAACGTTATTGATTGAAATAGTTTTTTTCCAATAGCCACAGAAAATACAGCATTTTTTCATAACATAACAGCTTTATGTTCTTGTTCTTATTTTATTTTGATTTATTTTTTATAATAATTTCTGTATGTATTGGCTATTGGAAAAAACAATTTCCCGAAGGAGACCTGCTGAGGGATCAATAAAGTTTTACCTTACCTTATAAAGAGAAAGAACAAGATGACACAATTTAATGATAAAGATAAAGAACATAGATACACAAAGACAAACAACAAAGACAAAGATACAAAGACTAACATAGAACATCAAGATACTTTCACTTCTGCCCCCGAACTCAGAATTGTACAATTTAATAGCCCGAGGAATGAATGAGTCCCTGAGTCTATTAGTGTTGCATCATGGGAGAAGCATTCATGCTTCATCTGCTTCTCTGCTCACTGATGACAGTGTTCAGAGGATGAATGATTTAAAACCACTTTAATAAAAAATCACACATAAGAGGATAAAATAAAAGTAAGAAAACAAACATATGTTAAAAAAAAAATAGTATTAAATGGTTGAATAGAAACATTTCTTTATGCTCAGATTTATTGTTTTATTTTGACCTCAAGCGTGTTTTATTTTGACCTCATGAATGTTCCATAGACGAGTTGAACCTTCTGCTGAGAAATAATTGAAAAACTAGTGTCAATAGTTGTTTCTTCAGCCAGACTCAGGTTGACATCCATGAAGACAAAGATGTTTAGAATCTGAATGTTTGTCACCGACTGATGGTTTCAGTCCTGAGGTCCTGATGGTTTCAGTCCTGAGGTCCTGATGGTTTCAGTCCTGAGGTCCTGATGGTTTCAGTCCTAAGGTCCTGATGGTTTCAGTCCTGAGGTCCTGATGGTTTCAGTCCTGAGGTCCTGATGGTTTCAGTCCTGAGGTCCTGATGGTTTCAGTCCTGAGATCCTGATGGTTTCAGTCCTGAGGTCCTGATGGTTTCAGTCCTGAGGTCCTGATGGTTTCAGTCCTGAGGTCCTGATGGTTTCAGTCCTGAGGTCCTGATGGTTTCAGTCCTGAGGTCCTGATGGTTTCAGTCCTGAGGTCCTGATGGTTTCATAGTCCTGATGGTTTCAGTCCTGAGGTCCTGATGGTTTCAGTCCTGAGGTCCTGATGGTTTTCTATCTTCAAGGATGGACGTTGATTCTTGTGCGAGGACAGCCGACATGTCCGTCAGTGCTGAGGGCCTCGTGGAGATGGTTCCTCTGGAGATGTACGACTCAGCCAGAGCCAAAATAGCTGCAAACCTGCGCTGGCTGTTTGCTAAAGCTTACGGCATTGGTAAGTACCGCCGCTTGTCTTCACCGCACATGCACGACACACTCACTCTGTCGTTCCTTCGAACTCATGGCACAGTTGAAACATGTTCCTCGACATGAACGACTCTGAACGTGTCGGCGCTTGAAGATACACATTTGTTTCTAAAGCTCAGTGACTCACTTGCTTCTGGTGGTTCTGGAGATGTTGAGCCTGAACGAGAGAATGAACGAGAGTCGCTGAGGACGGAGCTGTATTTGTTGAGATGGAAACTGCTGATCTGTCGTCCACACATGGGTTCAGAATGTTTGTCCAGAATCTTGAAAACAGGTCCATCAAGTCATGCATGAGGTGCTTGTTCTGTTAGTGATGATTCAATGATGTCCAGCTCGTGCACGAGACCTTGTGAAGATGAAGATGATGAAGGTCTTTCTTGTAAGTCGTTGTTTCAAAAGATGAACCTGAACCTGATGATGAGAGGATGAATCCTGAGAATCCAGGATGTTTTCATGTTGTCACGACAGTGATTCTTCTCTGGATCACCATCATCTGTTGATTCTCTTAGATTTCTCTAGTTATTGGTTTTTATTTGTATCTTCTTTATCTTCACTGAGGCCTTGTTCAAGTAATAACTTCACTCATGTTCTACTCTCATGTCGACTCATGGATCATCTTCAGAGTCGTCTGTATTTGACCTTCTTCGTCCAAAGAGACTCTTAAAAACACCTTCAAACTGCTCGTCTCTTGGACTGAAGCTTTAAAATTAAGCGAGTCTTTATTTTAATCTTATTTTAGCAGAAGATCCAGAAGCTCAGTCCTGTCGGTTTCTGTGTGTGAAACTACCCTGTGGTTCTCTGAGGTTCACTGAGGTTCTCTTAAGGTTCTCTGAGGTTCTCTGAGGTTCTCTTGAGGTTCACTGAGGTTCTCTGAGGTTCTCTGAGGTCCACTGAGGTTCTCTGAGGTTCACTGAGGTTCTCTGAGGTTCTCTTAAGGTTCTCTGAGGTTCTCTGAGGTTCTCTTAAGGTTCTCTGAGGTTCTCTGAGGTTCTCTTAAGGTTCTCTTAAGGTTCTCTGAGGTTCTCTTAAGGTTCTCTTAAGGTTCTCTGAGGTTCTCTGAGGTTCATCATTAGAATGTTGGTTAAAATTGCCTGTTTTGTGTGTGTGCTTCAGAAACTCCAGTTAAACTCCATGTTTCATATGGTGTGTGGTCAACTGTGTTGTGAGTCACGCCTTCATGTGTGTTCATGTGTGTACATGTTTGTTGTGTCTGTGTGACGTCAGTCTTGTTGTCTGACTGTCTAACAGACGCACTTGTTATTGTGTTTTTCTGGTTCATGACATTGACGTAAAGATAGTAAACGTTGTGAAGAATATGACGTGTGAGTAACTTTAATGTGTGGAATCTTCATTGAGAACTTGTTAGTGTTTGATCAGGTGCTTTGAAGAACTATTTTCTTCTTGCTCCTGTCAGAGGATCAGACGCTCGTCGAGCTTCTGTCGGGTCTTTGAAAAGGTATTTCCAGAGAATCCACGAAGTCCTTCCTCGACGTTCTTTGACGAGTGTCTGTTGTAAGAAGTATTTTTAAGAATGTTTATCCTGCAGCTCAGTGTCTAGTTTCATGCCCTTGTAAGGCCAGGAGCTCCAGATGTTCTTCCTCTGCCAAAGAAAGACTCTTGAATCCTTGTTGCTGCTGCAGGTCTAAGAAGACCTTTGACCCCAGAGACGTCCACGACGACACTAATATATATAACAATGTTTTTTTACAGTATTGATATTTAACAACACTATTAATTAAAACAAATACTAGTTACTACACTATCACAACACCAGAGTCAAGTACTGGACAATACTACACATATATACTTGTTACTACACTATCATAACACCAGAGTCAAGTACTGGACAATACTACACATGTATACTTGTTACTACAGTATCACAACATCAGAGGCAAGTACTGGACAATACTACACATATATACTTGTTACTACAGTATCACAACACCAGAGTCAAGTACTGGACAATACTACACATATATACTTGTTACTACAGTATCACAACATCAGAGGCAAGTACTGGACAATACTACACATATATACTTGTTACTACAGTATCACAACATCAGAGTCAAGTACTGGACAATACTACACATATATACTTGTTACTACAGTATCACAACACCAGAGTCAAGTACTGGACAATACTACACATATATACTTGTTACTACAGTATCACAACACCAGAGTCAAGTACTGGACAATACTACACATATATACTTGTTACTACACTATCACAACACCAGAGTCAAGTACTGGACAATACTACACATATATACTTGTTACTACACTATCACTACACCAGAGTCTAGTACTGGACAATACTACACATATATACTCGTTACTACACTATCACTACACCAGAGTCAAGTACTGGACAATACTACACATATATACTTGTTACTACAGTATCACAACACCAGAGTCAAGTACTGGACAATACTACACATATATACTTGTTACTACACTATCACTACACCAGAGTCTAGTACTGGACAATACTACACATATATACTTGTTACTACAGTATCACAACACCAGAGTCAAGTACTGGACAATACTACACATATATACTTGTTACTACACTATCACTACACTATCACTACACCAGAGTCAAGTACTGGACAATACTACACATATATACTTGTTACTACACTATCACAACACCAGAGTCAAGTACTGGACAATACTACACATATATACTCGTTACTACAGTATCACAACACCAGAGTCAAGTACTGGACAATACTACACATATATACTTGTTACTACAGTATCACAACACCAGAGTCAAGTACTGGACAATACTACACATATATACTTGTTACTACACTATCACAACACCAGAGTCAAGTACTGGACAATACTACACATATATACTTGTTACTACACTATCACAACACCAGAGTGAAGTACAAGATACTCCTCGTTGATAATATCAAGTGTGTTTCCATGATTGCAGAGAATATTCCAGAAGACCTGAGGGATCCCTTCTACACCGACCAGTACGAGCAGGAGCACATCAAGCCTCCCGTCATCCACCTGCTGCTCTCCTCTGAGCTCTACTGTCGGGTCTACAGCCTGATCCTGGAGACGGAGCAGGCAGGTGGTCTTCAGTCGCACCTGTCCGTCATCCACGCCCTGCACAGGAAGGGCATCTACGTGGTGGAGAGCGACGACACTCGCGTCACCGACGAGGACCTGAGCTGTGTTCCCATCAAGATGGTGAGATGTTCAGCATGTCAGGTGTCTCAGGTGAACGTACGATGACATCATCCAGTCTCGCGTCTCCATGACGATACCTTCTGTGTGTCACTCAAAGTCTCAGTGTTTGTATAATATGACGATAACTTAACAATAACGACAATATAATAATTTTTTTTTTTTTCCTTAGCAACACACAAATGTCACCTTTTTATTCAGCACTAGAATGATTAAATAACAAAAACAAAACTAAAACACTCTATAAAAACACAACAACCTTTGAAGGAGAATTATTAAAAAAAACAATAATAAGTGAACTGACACAACACCAGAGTCAAGTATTGCACAATACTACACATATAT
Source organism: Callionymus lyra (assembly GCA_016630915.1). NCBI lineage: Eukaryota > Metazoa > Chordata > Actinopteri > Syngnathiformes > Callionymidae > Callionymus > Callionymus lyra. The sequence continues at coordinate 51,040,372 of JACEEU010000744.1, forward strand.
ACTTGTTACTACACTATCACAACACCAGAGTCAAGTACTGGACAATACTACACATCTATACTTGTTACTACACTATCACAACACCAGAGTCAAGTACTGGACAATACTACACATCTATACTTGTTACTACACTATCACAACACCAGAGTCAAGTACTGGACAATACTACACATATATACTTGTTATACTTACACTATCACAACACCAGAGTCAAGTACTGGACAATACTACACATATATACTTGTTACTACACTATCACAACACCAGAGTCAAGTACTGGACAATACTACACATATATACTTGTTACTACACTATCACAACACCAGAGTCAAGTACTGGACAATACTACACATATATACTTGTTACTACACTATCACAACACCAGAGTCAAGTACTGGACAATACTACACATATATACTTGTTACTACACTATCACAACACCAGAGTCAAGTACTGGACAATACTACACATATATACTTGTTACTACACTATCACAACACCAGAGTCAAGTACTGGACAATACTACACATATATACTTGTTACTACACTATCATAACACCAGAGTCAAGTACTGGACAATACTACACATATATACTTGTTACTACACTATCACAACACCAGAGTCAAGTACTGGACAATACTACACATCTATACTTGTTACTACACTATCACAACACCAGAGTCAAGTACTGGACAATACTACACATATATACTTGTTACTACACTATCACAACACCAGAGTCAAGTACTGGACAATACTACACATATATACTTGTTACTACACTATCACAACACCAGAGTCAAGTACTGGTAAATACTACACATATATACTTGTTACTACACTATCACAACACCAGAGTCAAGTACTGGACAATACTACACATATATACTTGTTACTACACTATCACAACACCAGAGTCAAGTACTGGTAAATACTACACATATATACTTGTTACTACACTATCACAACACCAGAGTCAAGTACTGGACAATACTACACATATATACTTGTTACTACACTATCACAACACCAGAGTCAAGTACTGGACAATACTACACATATATACTTGTTACTACACTATCACAACACCAGAGTCAAGTACTGGTAAATACTACACATATATACTTGTTACTACACTATCACAACACCAGAGTCAAGTACTGGACAATACTACACATATATACTTGTTACTACACTATCACAACACCAGAGTCAAGTACTGGCTCTCACTATACAAATATACTACATTGTTACTACACTTCACACACCAGGTCAAGCTGGACTTACTTACACACTCCACACCAGAGTCAAGTCTGGACTCTAACATGTATACTTGTTACTACACTATCACAACACCAGAGTCAATCTGGACAATACACTGTACTTGTTACTACACTATCACAACACCAGAGTCAAGTACTGGACATACTACACATATATACTTGTTACTACACTATCACAACACCAGAGTCAAGTACTGACACATATATACTTGTTACTACACTATCACAACACCAGAGTCAAGTACTGGACAATACTACACATATATACTTGTTACTACACTATCACAACACCAGAGTCAAGTACTGGACAATACTAACATATAAACTTGTTACTACACTATCACAACACCAGAGTCAAGTACTGGACAATACTACACATGTATACTTGTTACTACACTATCACAACACCAGAGTCAAGTACTGGACAATACTACACATGTATACTTGTTACTACACTATCACAACACCAGAGTCAAGTACTGGACAATACTACACATGTATACTTGTTACTACACTATCACAATACCAGAGTCAAGTACTGGACAATACTACACATATATACGTGTTACTACACTATCACAACACCAGAGTCAAGTACTGGACAATACTACACATATATACTTGTTACTACACTATCACAACACCAGAGTCAAGTACTGGACAATACTACACATATAAACTTGTTACTACACTATCACAACACCAGAGTCAAGTACTGGACAATACTACACATATATACTTGTTACTACACTATGACAACACCAGAGTCAAGTACTGGACAATACTAACATGTATACTTGTTACTACACTATCACTACACCAGAGTCAAGTACTGGACAATACTAACATGTATACTTGTTACTACACTATCACAACACCAGAGTCAAGTACTGGACAATACTACACATGTATACTTGTTACTACACTATCACAACACCAGAGTCAAGTACTGGACAATACTACACATGTATACTTGTTACTACACTATCACAACACCAGAGTCAAGTACTGGACAATACTACACATTATACTTGTTACTACACTATCACAACACCAGAGTCAAGTACTGGACAATACTACACATATATACTTGTTACTACACTATCACAACACCAGAGTCAAGTACTGGACAATACTACAAATGTATACTTGTTACTACACTATCACAACACCAGAGTCAAGTACTGGACAATACTACACATGTATACTTGTTACTACACTATCACAACACCAGAGTCAAGTACTGGACAATACTACACATATATACTTGTTACTACACTATCACAACACCAGAGTCAAGTACTGGACAATACTACACATGTATACTTGTTACTACACTATCACAACACCAGAGTCAAGTACTGGACAATACTACACATGTATACTTGTTACTACACTATCACAACACCAGAGTCAAGTACTGGACAATACTACACATATATACTTGTTACTACACTATCACAACACCAGAGTCAAGTACTGGACAATACTACACATGTATACTTGTTACTACACTATCACAACACCAGAGTCAAGTACTCCACAATACTACACATGTATACTTGTTACTACACTATCACAACACCAGAGTGAAGTACTGGACAATACTACACATATATACTTGTTTTGAAGGAGAATTATTTAAAAAACAATAATAAGTGAACGAATCATTCAATATCTGCATTTTGTTCTTCACTAGTTTTGTAAATTGCAATATATAGAAAGTCTCAGTTCAGAAAGCGTTTAGTTATAAAATATCCTGTGCTCTTGAACGCACCATTGCATTCCCAATGTCATTGAACGCATCATCTGTGCCTGAGACAAGGAGGAAAGTTAATGTCATGGTGTTCTGTCCATCATTGTCTCTGAATATAAAAGATATATAAAAGTTTATTTTGTCTTTTGCTCGTCCGGAGGAGCGAGCGGTTATTTGACAGGATGTTGTGTAAACATCTGTACAACAAGGTTTTGTGTTGTTGTGTTATCGTGCAGTTTGTGTCTTTATGTTATGTTGTTGAAAGTCAGTTGGCTTCAGTCTGGAGCAGCATCTCACAACGCCTGTGAAGAACTGATGTTGTTGTTGTTGTTGACGTGACACTGATGAACTGATGTTGTTGTTGTTGTTGACGTGACACTGATGAACTGATGTTGTTGTTGTTGACGTGACACTGATGAACTGATGTTGTTGTTGTTGTCGTGACCGTGACACTGATGAACTGATGTTGTTGTTGTTGACGTGACACTGATGAACTGATGTTGTTGTTGTTGACGTGACACTGATGAACTGATGTTGTTGTTGACGTGACACTGGTGAACTGATGTTGTTGTTGACGTGACACTGATGAACTGATGTTGTTGTTGTTGTTGTTGACGTGACACTGATGAACTGATGTTGTTGTTGTTGACGTGACACTGATGAACTGATGTTGTTGTTGTTGACGTGACACTGATGAACTGATGTTGTTGTTGACGTGACACTGGTGAACTGATGTTGTTGTTGACGTGACACTGGTGAACTGATGTTGTTGTTGACGTGACACTGATGAACTGATGTTGTTGACGTGACACTGATGAACTGATGTTGTTGTTGTTGACGTGACACTGATGAACTGATGTTGTTGTTGACGTGACACTGATGAACTGATGTTGTTGTTGTTGTTGTTGTTGACGTGACACTGATGAACTGATGTTGTTGTTGTTGACGTGACACTGATGAACTGATGTTGTTGTTGACGTGACACTGGTGAACTGATGTTGTTGTTGTTGATGTGACACTGATGAACTGATGTTGTTGTTGACGTGACACTGATGAACTGATGTTGTTGTTGACGTGACACTGATGAACTGATGTTGTTGTTGACGTGACACTGGTGAACTGATGTTGTTGTTGTTGACACTGATGAACTGATGTTGTTGTTGACGTGACACTGATGAACTGATGTTGTTGTTGTTGACACTGATGAACTGATGTTGTTGTTGTTGACACTGATGAACTGATGTTGTTGTTGACGTGACACTGGTGAACTGATGTTGTTGTTGTTGACACTGATGAACTGATGTTGTTGTTGGCGTGACGGACACTGGTGAACTGATGTTGTTGTTGTTGACACTGATGAACTGATGTTGTTGTTGACGTGACACTGATGAACTGATGTTGTTGTTGACGTGACACTGGTGAACTGTTGTTGTTGACGTGACACTGATGAACTGATGTTGTTGTTGTTGACGTGACACTGATGAACTGATGTTGTTGTTGTTGACTTGACACTGATGAACTGATGTTGTTGTTGTTGACGTGACACTGATGAACTGATGTTGTTGTTGACGTGACACTGATGAACTGATGTTGTTGTTGTTGTTGTTGTTGACGTGACACTGATGAACTGATGTTGTTGTTGACGTGACACTGATGAACTGATGTTGTTGTTGACGTGACACTGGTGAACTGATGTTGTTGTTGTTGACGTGACACTGATGAACTGATGTTGTTGACGTGACACTGATGAACTGATGTTGTTGTTGTTGACGTGACACTGATGAACTGATGTTGTTGACGTGACACTGATGAACTGTGTCGTTGTCGTGAGGACACTGATGAACTGATGTTGTTGACGTGACACTGATGAACTGATGTTGTTGTTGTTGACGTGACACTGGTGAACTATTGTTGTTGTTGTTGACGTGACACTGATGAACTGATGTTGTTGACGTGACACTGATGAACTGATGTTGTTGTTGACGTGACACTGGTGAACTGATGTTGTTGACGTGACACTGATGAACTGATGTTGTTGTTGTTGACGTGACACTGATGAACTGATGTTGTTGTTGACGTGACACTGATGAACTGTTGTTGTTGACGTGACACTGATGAACTGATGTTGTTGACGTGACACTGATGAACTGATGTTGTTGTTGTTGACGTGACACTGATGAACTGATGTTGTTGACGTGACACTGATGAACTGATGTTGTTGTTGTTGACGTGACACTGATGAACTGATGTTGTTGACGTGACACTGATGAACTGATGTTGTTGTTGACGTGACACTGATGAACTGATGTTGTTGACGTGACACTGATGAACTGATGTTGTTGTTGACGTGACACTGATGAACTGATGTTGTTGTTGTTGTTGTTGACGTGACACTGATGAACCGTTGTTGTTGTTGACGTGACACTGATGAACTGATGTTGTTGACGTGACACTGATGAACTGATGTTGTTGTTGACGTGACACTGATGAACTGATGTTGTTGACGTGACACTGATGAACTGATGTTGTTGTTGACACTGATGAACTGATGTTGTTGACGTGACACTGATGAACTGATGTTGTTGTTGACGTGACACTGATGAACTGATGTTGTTGTTGTTGTTGTTGTTGACGTGACACTGATGAATTGTTGTTGTTGTTGACGTGACTCTGATGAACTGATGACTTCCTGTGCGTTTGGCTGCAACAATGTCTCAACAGTAAAACTTCACGTCTGGATACGAGAGAATTAGACGAGCATCGATGATTTATCAATGATCACATGGTTAATGTCAGATTGTCAGCTTCACCTGGCATTCCTCCTGTTACCATGGCAACCAGCTGTGCTGGTGTTAAGCATCTCTGTATGTTCTTGTGTGTGAAGAACCAGACATGAAGCTGGTGGTAAATCCATGGAACTGTGGCCAGTTCTTCTTCACCATCTTTGAAAGTTTCTCTGTCTCTTCTTTGGCTCAGCATTATTTCTTCTTCTCTGTGAGGATCACAACTGTAATGATTGTGCATGAACTTTCAACTTCTCTCTACATTCTGCTTCATGTCTGATCTCTGGGTCGTAAGATCTAGTGAAGAATTTGATCTGGTTGTTCTGATGTGTTGAAGACAGACTCTTGAATTCAAAGTTTGAGCGACGAGTTATGTTTGTGAAATATTGACTCAAAGATGAACCCAGTCGTCATGTAGAGCTTCAGAGCTGATGTCCAGGATCTTCTGAACAGAGATGGATCTATCTTCTCTGTCCCTCCGTCTCAGCAGCTTCTGATGAAATCTTGCTCATTAACTCCAAGAGTCGTTTCCATCAGTGATAGGATTAGCTTGAACTGAGACTCGAGAAACATTGACTTCCTTGAAGTGAGTCCTCTAGAACCAAGAAAAGCTGCAGATCAGTTGTGAAGAACATCCATCTCAGGGCTCCTGTCACTCTTGCTTCTCTTCCACCAGAGCGCCCACATCCCCATGATCGACGCCCTGATGATGGCCTACACGGTGGAGATGATCAGCATTGAAAAAGTGGTCACTTCGGTCAAGAAGTTCTCCACCTTCAGCGAGTCCGAGGAGCTTCCTTTTGACCTGGAGGACGCCATGGTCTTCTGGATCAACAAGGTAAACCGTGCAGACTTTTTATGCTCTTTATGTTCTTGTTCTTATTTTATTCTATTTATTTTTTATTTTTTATAAAAAAAATTGCTGTATGTATTGGCTATTGGAAAAAAACAACTTCAATAAAGTTTTACCTTACCTTACCTTAAGACGACACGTGTGAGTGAGAGCAGCTCGTGACCCTGAGTCTGCTGTCATGAGTTGGTCATCATCATGTTGACAATGAACCCGTGTTCATGGTCAGACACATCATTGTTCTTCAGGAAGATCCTTGAGTCAACATTTAATGGAGACCAACTGGTGGAGAAAAGTGCGAATTGGGAATGAAACCTGAGATCATGAACATTTACTGACAAACCTTCATGTTTTTCCTTCACATGTTTTAAATCTGTATATACTGTCAATCATTTAACAGTTTTGTTGACATCTGCACCATAAGAGTTGACTTTGACATGTGAAAATACTTCTTGACAAGATCTGCTGAGACATTGTGGATAAACGAGTGGATTAGTTGGTAAAGTGGAGACGATCGTGTCGATGGTTCAGCAGGAAATCATTGTTGAAATGAACTGGATCCACACATGATGAAGAGCTTTATTTTGAAGGGCCACCTTTGTACTGAAGGATGTTTGGCTGACTTTGACCTTCAAACGGCAAATCATCAGTTTTCATCGACACACTTTCATTTTAATGATCTTAACTCTCGTCGCTTTTATTCTTGCACTTTGTTTTGTCACATGTTTGAAAACTTTGACATGTTTCTGCTGCCGGGTCACACGGTTCTGCCTCCAGGTCAACCTGAAGATGAGGGAAGTGAGTGACCGGGACGTCAAGGTCAAGCATCACCCGCTGGAGTCGCCGAGTCACCAGAAGGTAACGTTGTGAACGTTTGGTACATGTGTGTGTTGATTGACGGCTCTTCACTCCTGGGACCCTCTTCTTACCTTCTGTCCGTGACCTCTGACCTATTAACCTCTCTGCTCCTCGTCTGTTTCTCCTCCTCTTGCCTCTGCAATCTGGACAGTCTCCCTCCAAATGGTATTGGAAACTGGTCCCTGTAAGTCTGATGCGAGCCCCCCCCCCAGAACCATCTCACTCTCTCCCCCCGCTTGTGTGTCGGTGTGTGACACACAATGGTGTGTGTGCGCACACTATTGTGTGTCTGTGTGTGAGCACACACTCCACACGGCTCTTCAGCTGGAGTTGTGTCGTCGAGGGGAGAAAGCTGACATTTGACTCATTTCTTCATTTTTTTTGAGCCGATCTTCCTGCTTTGCTTGTTGTCGTCCCGCGACGTTGTTGTTGTAACATGTCAGGCTGTGAGTCCGAGTGTGTTTGTGAGTCTCTGGCACTGACCTCCTCGCACTGCTTCGTCACCTCACACTGCTTCCTGCACTCTACACAAGCATGTGTCTGGACACCACAGACGAGGTGGACGTGGATCAGATGAAGATCCTTCGCCTTGATTTATTTTAAATATGCAGCAAACACAGCTGCTCGTACCTCAGTCGTGTTTTCTTACTGACGCCAACCATACGCTTCATATAGTGCAATAATTATATCATTACATTTCTTCAACTTAATTCATCCTTCAGTCAGAAGTATCTGTTAATAGTATCTGTTAATCCTCTCAAAGACTCATTTTCCTTCTTGATGTTTTGTGTATTTTCTTCATGTGTGACACACACTCTATTCTTGCTTCTTCCACCTGCTCTCCGTTTCTCAGCGCGTTTCTTATAACAAACAAATGTGTGGAAGTCGAGAGTATTTGCTGGACGTACAGGAGAACAAACGTACAGGTTTTCAGGAGAAGTACTGAATACTTTGTGTGGTCAGTCGTACACGACAGTAGTCGACATGAATGATGATGTTCGTGAAAAGAAACCTGTGATGAGACACGTTTCATTTCATCAGCAGGTTTTTACACGCTTCGTGTTTTTAAGTTGCCAAGATGACACTTTTCTCTTCTTCCTGTCTTTTCTGTTTCAACTCCTGGAGCTTCGTTGGTTCACTGATGCCTTCAAAGCTGCTCGTGTTCTGCTGGATTCTTGATAGAGTTCTGACTTGTTGCTCGTCCTCAGAGAACCTTAGACTTCAAAGTGTGTGTGTTTAAGTGTGTATGTGTGCGTGTGTTGTTGTGATGCGACTGTTGTATCATCATGTGTGTGTGTGTGTGTGTGTTGTTGTGATGTGTGACTATTGTATCATCAGTGTGTGTTTGTATAAAACTCTTTAAATTGAAATATTGACATTAGAAAAGGATCTTAAGCTCCGCCCACTAAAATCACTTTGTTGTTCTGGAGATTAAATCTTGTTGACCATAACCACACCCACTCTGCTGTGACTGGTCAAGCATGGAGGTTCGTCACCGCACGTCATCAACCCCGGAAGTATCCACCTCCAAGGGACTCATTGTATAAACAAAGTGTGATTACAGCTGGAGGAGTGAAGCCATTTATTACGTCATAATGGACTCTCGTAACCTCTCGTTCGTCCAGATTTCAGAGCAACTTTATAAAGTAATGAGTTTAAAGAGAAGTTACTGCTGTCTTGAAGAACATTCACTACATGACACCAGAGTTGATACTAGTTGATGTTTAATGACACCAGAGTTGATACTAGTTGATGTTTAATGACACCAGAGTTGATACTAGTTGATGTTTAATGACACCAGAGTTGATACTAGTTGATGTTTAATGACACCAGAGTTGATACTAGTTGATGTTTAATGACACCAGAGTTGATACTAGTTGATGTTTAATGACACCAGAGTTGATACTAGTTGATGTTTAATGACACCAGAGTTGATACTAGTTGATGTTTAATGACACCAGAGTCGATACTAGTTGATGTTTAATGACACCAGAGTCGATACTAGTTGATGTTTAATGACACCAGAGTCGATACTAGTTGATGTTTAATGACACCAGAGTTGATACTAGTTGATGTTTAATGACACCAGAGTTGATACTTACTGTTGATGTTTAATGACACCAGAGTCGATACTAGTTGATGTTTAATGACACCAGAGTTGATACTAGTTGATGTTTAATGACACCAGAGTTGATACTAGTTGATGTTTAATGACACCAGAGTTGATACTAGTTGATGTTTAATGACACCAGAGTTGATACTAGTTGATGTTTAATGACACCAGAGTTGATACATTTGTATTTGTAGCTTTAGTCTCTCGGTTCTTTCTCTCCTCACTAGAGGCTCATTCACTCCCTCTTGTGGTCAGGTACGGTACCGCCGGGAGCATGGGTCGGGTCGTCAGCTGCCCTTCTTCCCTCTGCTGGAAGACCTGAGCAGGGACGTCTGTGATGGAGCTGCTCTGCTCACTGTCGTCCACTTCTACTGCTCTGACCTCATGAAGCTGGAAGGTAATCATTGTGTCATCAGTCCTTGTGTTGACTTTGTAACAGTTTCCTGTCAGTGTCAGTGAGACCTTCATAGATCTGTGATAGTTGTGTCTGGATCTGATGGTCCTGCTTGATCCATCATCTGATGGTCCTGCTTGATCCATCATCTGATGGTCCTGCTTGATCCATCCTCTGATGGTCCTGCTTGATCCATCATCTGATGGTCCTGCTTGATCCATCATCTGATGGTCCTGCTTGATCCATCATCTGATGGTCCTGCTTGATCCATCATCTGATGGTCCTGCTTGATCCATCCTCTGATGGTCCTGCTTGATCCATCAGACATTTGCCTGAAGAAAGTCCAGTCCATCGCCGACAGTCTGTACAACATCCAACTGCTCCGAGAGTTTTCCAACCGCTACCTTCAGAAGAGTTTCTACCTGACGACAGAAGACGTGCTGTACTCGCCGCTCGTGCTGAAGGTATGGACTTGTGGTCGAACCGATCAATACCTTCTGTGTTCACGCGTCTGATGTTCGTCTCCAGCACAACCTGATGGTGTTCATCGCCGAACTCTTCTGGTGGTTCGAGACGGTCAAGCCAGAGTTTGTCCGGCCCAGAGACCTCCACGAGCTCAAAGATGGTAACTCTCAGATCTGAAGCTGATGTTGTTCTTCACACGACGACTTGTTCCTCTGAACGTTCCTCTGCACAGCTCGCTCTGCTCAGCCCAGAAGTTCTCATCCATCTGTGCCCATCTCTAACGCCACCAAGCGCAGCTTCTTGACTCATGACGGCCAGAGCAGCCCAGAAGTGTGTAACAGGTACTTCCTTCATGCCGAAGACTCTGATTCTCTGTGAGTGTTTCACTTTTCTTTTCTTCTTCTTCTTCTTCCACTTGTTTCTCCCCGAGCATCAGTGTTTCTTCTGACTGTCCTGCCGTGTTCTAACTTAAACTGTACTGTGAACCAAAGTTATCTTTAGATCAGAGACACTTGTTTCTACTGAAGAACTTCTCTCACGTGTCATATTTAGCAGATATTGATCCTCATGAATGTTTGAAGAGTTTGTTCTGATCCATGAGTGATGATTGACAGTCGATCTGAAGTCTTTTGAACAGAACAATCTTTGATTATCTTTCTTCTGTCAAAGACGTTTCTACATTTGTATATTGACGTTGTTTCACATGTGGACCTGCAGTAAAGGGGGTCCCCCCTTCAGCCCCTCACACCCACTGCTGCCCCTCAGACAGAAGCAACAGAACCAACACGGTGACGACGGAGCAGGTCAGAGGAATCTTTGGACTTTCTCTCTCTGTCCAGTTGCTACTTTTTCCAAAACCTTTTTCCTGTTTAGGTTCGAGAAATCGCTCCAATTCCTTGAGTCAGATGGAAGGTCATCCTCGGGGGTCGGTGGTGGCCTGGCCCGAGAAGAGGCAGAGGTAGGAACGTCGAGACGAATGAATCAAGATGATCTGGACTCGATCTCTGCTGTGTCTCTTCTTCAGACCCGTGTCCACCTTGAGTCCCTTCATGCTTCACTCACACACCGACGGCGACGCCGACGTGGTCTCGGGCGACAGCGTCAGCCTGGCCCGGTCCATCAGTAAGGACAGCCTGGCGTCCACCATGACCAACGCCACGCCCAAACACCAGACGCCGCTGCTGCGCAAGGTCAACGGACACGCTCTGATGTCCGCGTCCACCGACGAGGACGAGACGTTACTGACGGTGACCAGAACCGACAGAACCTTTGTCTCCAAACCATCCAAAGTGGACTCAGTAGATTCAAGATCTGAAGCGACCGGTTTTTACTTGGAACCTTTGGTTCCCGCCACGTTAAAGCCTGCGAAAGAAAAGTCTGTGTGTCTCAACAAGGAGGAGGAAAGTGGCGAAGGCGCCCGGGCGTCCAGCCGAGGGTCTTTAGGCCGCGGGGACGGTTCGGCCTCGACTCTGAACAGAACCTTCTCACCGTCTGGAGAGCAGCCCGGTTGCTCGAGCAAACCTGCACCGACGCAGGTGGGTTTCAGACCCATCGAGTCCAGTGTCCAAGACCCGTCTGGAGGTTTCTACCTTCAATCAGACCCAGAAGCCAAGTCCAGCCCCTGCCTGGACCCTGAGCTGGAGGACTTGGAGGAGGATTTAGACGAAGCTTCGAGCACCAAAGGTCATCATCATCACGTGGATGACGAGGAGGAGTCGGCCAAACTGAAAGAAGACATGAACGTGAAGGAGCACGAGGACAAAGACGTGAACGGGTGCAGTGGACGCTCCAGTCCCTGTCTCAGCTCGTACTCGCAGGCCAGCAGCGTCGCCAGCAGCGTCGCCAGCAGCAGCGTCCGCATGACCTCCTTCGCCGAGCGCAAAGCTCAGCAGCAGCGCTTCGGAAGCAACCACGACCTGCGCTCCAGCGCCTCCAGCTCCCAGAGAACCACGCCGGACGGGTCCGAGAGCAGTGGACCCTGGAGGTTCAAGAGAGACCAAAGTCCTTCTTCTTCTCTCGAAGGGTGCAACCGTACGGGCGACAACGTCCTGGCCTCGGAGATCGTCCAGCTCCGCATGCAGCTGGAAGAGAAACGTCGCGCCATCGAGCACCAGAAGAAGAAGATGGAAGTCATCTCTGCGCGGCAGCGACAGAAACTGGGCAAAGCGGCGTTTCTGCACATCGTGAAGCGAGGCGGCAGGAGCGACGCTTTGAGAGCTGAACCCTCCAAAGATCAGGTCAACGGCGAGAAGAGGACGTCCAGTAGAGACGATCCGTGTGTGGAGGCCCTCAGAGGAGAGACGCAGGGGACCCCCGGGCCCGGCGCCGTAGAAGCAGAGAAGGAAGGTGTTGGATCAGGATTCTTCTTAGACGAAGAGTTGGACCTGAACGAGTGCAATCGCTCCATCGAGAGGCTCAGCGTGGACTTCAGTCGGATCCAGGAGCAGATGAAGCAGCTGTCGGTCCAGCAGGAGATGCTGATGAAGCAGCCTCCTCCGGGCGTCAAAGACTCCAAGGGTTATTTCGTGGACCACTCCAGTGCACCCCCCACCAGGAAACCTCCCAAGCTGAGCTCCGGCCGCAGTTCCAGGTCCAAACCATCCGAGCTGAAGATCAGCAAAGAGCAGAACCGCCATGTCTCCAAGACTCCCACGGAGACACACCTGAGACAGCCAGGGGGGGGCAGGTCCCCCAGAACCGAGCCGCCCGACACGCCCGGTCCCAGATCCACAACCGCGGGCCAGAGTCGCAGCGGAAGCTTCAGGCTTCACGACGACGCCAACATGAGGCTGCCGACCCGAGTGGACCTGAGCGCCGTCGCGAGTCCAGAACCGTCTTTAAACGAGTCCGAGCCCGGTTCTTCAGAACTGCCGGGTCACGTGAAGATGAGCTCGGAGGAGGCTCAGAGAAGGGCGCACCTGATCGAGGTGGACCTGTCCGAGCTGAGGGCACCAGAGGACCAGGACGTGGAAGACACTACGACCGAGGACGGCGAGCAGAAGTCTGTCCTGGGCTTCTTCTTCAAGGTCAGTGTGAGGTCGACCTTCTTCTTCAAGGTCAGTGTGAGGTTGAGCTTCTTCTTCAAGGTCAGTGTGAGGTTGAGCTTCTTCTTCAAGGTCAGTGTGAGGTCGACCTTCTTCTCAAGGTCGGCGACCTTCTTCTTCAAGGTCATGTGAGGTCACCTTCTTCTTCAAGGTCAGTGTGAGGTCGACCTTCTTCATCAAGGTCAGTGTAGGTTGAGCTTCTTCTTCAAGGTCAGTGTGAGGTCGACCTTCTTCTTCAAGGTCAGTGTGAGGTCGACCTTCTTCTTCAAGGTCAGTGTGAGGTCGACCTTCTTCTTCAAGGTCAGTGTGAGGTCGACCTTCTTCATCAAGGTCAGTGTGAGGTTGAGCTTCTTCTTCAAGGTCAGTGTGAGGTCGACCTTCTTCTTCAAGGTCAGTGTGAGGTCGACCTTCTTCTTCAAGGTCAGTGTGAGGTCGACCTTCTTCTTCAAGGTCAGTGTGAGGTCGACCTTCTTCATCAAGGTCAGTGTGAGGTTGAGCTTCTTCTTCAAGGTCAGTGTGAGGTCGACCTTCTTCTTCAAGGTCAGTGTGAGGTTGAGCTTCTTCTTCAAGGTCAGTGTGAGGTCGACCTTCTTCTTCAAGGTCAGTGTGAGGTTGAGCTTCTTCTTCAAGGTCAGTGTGAGGTTGAGCTTCTTCTTCAAGGTCAGTGTGAGGTCGACCTTCTTCAAGGTCAGTGTGAGGTTGAGCTTTTTCTTCAAGGTCAGTGTGAGGTCGACCTTCTTCCTCAAGGTCAGTGTGAGGTTGAGCTTCTTTTTTCAAGGTCAGTGTGAGGTTGAGCTTCTTCTTCAAGGTCAGAGTGAGGTTGAGCTTCTTCTTCAAGGTCAGTGTGAGGTTCAGCGTTCGTAGTCATCAGACAAAAGCGTATTGTTGTAGAACCAATAGGTATCAGATTATCGCCGATCAATCACTTTATTGACTGTATTTTCACACAATAAGGTCCTTTTTTTTTATTCTCAATGTATTAATTCTGTTTTAATCGTGACCTTGAACTGATTTTACGTTGAACAAGGTATTTTGAGGATGATTCGCTGCAGCACGAGTCACTGTAGACGTTCACTTCAACTATGACTCCAGTCTTTTCTCACAAACATTGATTTATTCATTCTATTCGAGCTCAGACTCACAGAGTTAACATGAAGTCCATCTATGATCACGTGACGCTTCAGACCAACATGACGAACAGATCTGTGAACGTCTGTAAACATCAAAGATCTTTGGATTCACTTCCTGGTATCAAAGCGTGTTTCAACACTTAGGTTAGGTTAGTTAGGTTAGTTAGGTTAGTTTAGGTAGAACTTTATTGATCCTCAGGAGGTTCCTGAGGCTCTGGTTGTCCCTGTGGCTGCAGGACGAGCAGAAGGCTGAGGACGAGCTGGCCAAGAAGAGGGCGGCGTTCCTGCTGAAGCAGCAGAAGAAAGCTGAGGAGGCTCGAGTCCGGAAGCAGCAGCTGGAGGCGGAGTCTGAGCTGAAGCGAGAAGAGACCAGGTGAGCTGTGACTCCTCACCTGTGCTCCTGCTCACCTGTGCTCCTCCTCACCTGTGCTCCTCCTCACCTGTCTCTCCTCCTCACCTGTGCTCCTCCTTACCTGTGCTCCTGCTCACCTGTGCTCCTACTCACCTGTCTCTCCTCCTCACCTGTGCTCCTCCTCACCTGTGCTCCTCCTCACCTGTCTCTCCTCCTCACCTGTGCTCCTCCTTACCTGTGCTCCTGCTCACCTGTGCTCCTACTCACCTGTCTCTCCTCCTCACCTGTGCTCCTCCTCACCTGTGCTCCTCCTCACCTGTCTCTCCTCCTCACCTGTGCTCCTCCTTACCTGTGCTCCTGCTCACCTGTGCTCCTACTCACCTGTCTCTCCTCCTCACCTGTGCTCCTCCTCACCTCTGCTCCTCCTCACCTGTGCTCCTCCTCACCTGTGCTCCTCCTCACCTGTGCTCCTCCTCACCTGTGCTCCTGCTCACCTCTGCTCCTGCTCACCTGTGCTCCCCCTCACCTGTGCTCCTCCTCACCTGTCTCCTCCTCCTTCACCTGTTCCTCACCTGTCTCTCCTCCTCACCTGTGCTCCTCCTCACCTGTGCTCCTGCTCACCTGTGCTCCTCCTCACCTGCGCTCCTCCTCACCTCTGCTCCTCCTCACCTGTGCTCCTCCTCACCTGTGCTCCTCCTCACCTGTCTCTCCTCCTCACCTGTGCTCCTCCTCACCTGTGCTCCTCCTCACCTGTGCTCCTGCTCACCTCTGCTCCTCCTCACCTGTGCTCCTGCTCACCTGTGCTCCTCCTCACCTGTGCTCCTGCTCACCTGTGCTCCTCCTCACCTGTCTCTCCTCCTCACCTGTGCTCCTGCTCACCTGTGCTCCTGCTCACCTGTGCTCCTGCTCACCTGTGCTCCTCCTCACCTGTGCTCCTCCTCACCTGTCTCTCCTCCTCACCTGTGCTCCTCCTTACCTGTGCTCCTGCTCACCTCTGCTCCTGCTCACCTGTGCTCCTCCTCACCTGTGCTCCTCCTCACCTGTGCTACTGCTCACCTGTGCTCCTCCTAGACGGAAAGCCGAGGAGGATCGCCTGCGTAAGGAGGAGGAGAAGACGCGCAGGGAGCTCATCAAGCAGGGCTACATGAGGAGGAAGGAGCAGGAGAAGTTCGAGGAGCAGGTTCTCCCCAAACCGAAGACCCCCAAACCCAAACACAAACACAAACCGAGGCCCGTCTTCCGAGAGGAACCTTCAAGCGACAACTTCTCCAAGTGCCCGTCCACACGTAAGACCGTTCCTCCATGTCCTTGACCTTCTTAAAGGTCGTGCGGGGTCACAGCAGGGGGTCCAGAAATGGACTTTCAACAATTGTGTTGCTTCGGGTCGGCTGAGAATTGAACTCACAACTACTCTGTGGTGCTAGCTACACAACTGTACACACACAACTACACAACTGATCCATAGTTCATCAGATGTGACTATGATGACGAAGGTTTAAACACTAACATGACATCAAGTGTTTCTCTGATCGTTTCACTGAAATAAGACGTTCACGTCACTGAGGAACAGAATGAAACCTTCGATGTTTCACAGCAGACGACTTGAGCGACGCTCAGTCGGGGTCCAACCTGTCTCTGGCCTCAGGAGCCACCAACGAGGCCGACAGCGTCAACTCAGGAGGAGGATCGCAGCGGTCAGTGGACGACTCGCATCCTGACACCAGTTCAGAGGGTTTTCAAAAGCGTTGTCTTCTTCTCGTCCACGTCAGGTGCGACTCGGTCGAGTCCTTCCCCGGGAGCCGGGGTCGAGCTGCAGAGAGAGACTGGGACAACGGGTCCACGGCGTCCTCCATCACCTCCATGGCGGAGTACACGGGTCGGTGTCGTTGTCACCGCCTCCTGAGAGCATGTCTTCTTCATCTTCTTCATCCTCTTCATCTTCTTCATCTCCAGGTCCCAAACTCTTCAAGGAACCAAGTGCCAAGTCCAACAAGCCAATCATACACAACGCCGTCGCCCACTGCTGTCTGGCCGGGAAGGTCAACGAGCCGCAGAAGAACCAGATCCTAGAGGTCAGTGCGCGATCCTGTCGGGACACGACGCAGAAGTTGATTCACGAGACTTGATCGACTCAAACTAGATCTTCTACCTGTCGTTGTATAAATGTTCAATAATGTTGACACGTCATCATCTGCTGCTGATCTTCAAGTTAAATTCATGAAACCTGTCGTTGTGAGTCGTGTCGTGTCGTGTCTTCACAGAACCTGCTCAGATTAGACCAGGGGTGTCCAACTGTTCCACAGTGGGTTGAGGTTCTTGTTCCAACCAATCAAGAGATTGGACACATTTTCACCATCAGGTGTCTTCGGAGTGTTATCAGTTGACAGTTAACCTGATTAAACTGGTTCAACTGTGCTGGATCAGGTGGAACAAAAACCTGCACCCACTGCCACTCTTTGAGGAACACCTTGAGAAACACTTTGAGGAACATGTTGAGGAACACTTTGAGGAACATGTTGAGGAACACTTTGAGGAACATGTTGAGGAACACTTTGAGGAACATGTTGAGGAACACTTTGAGGAACGCCTTGAGAAACACTTTGAGGAACATGTTGAGGAACACCTTGAGGAACACCTTGAGGAACACTTTGAGGAACATGTTGAGGAACACCTTGAGGAACACCTTGAGAAACACTTTGAGGAACACCTTGAGAAACACTTTGAGGAACATGTTGAGGAACACTTTGAGGAACATGTTGAGGAACACTTTGAGAAACATTTTGAGGAACATGTTGAGGAACACCTTGAGGAACACCTTGAGAAACACTTTGAGGAACACCTTGAGAAACACTTTGAGGAACACTTTGAGGAACACCTTGAGAAACACTTTGAGGAACACCTTGAGAAACACTTTGAGGAACATTTTGAGGAACACTTTGGACGCCCCTGGATTAGACACTTTGAAAGAAAATTGCCAAATATTTGAAAAGGCTTCAGAATTTTGTTGTGATTTCCTGAATTGAAGAGAACCTCGAACGACATCTTCAAAGCAACATTTTGAAAAGTTCTGCGACTGTGGATTGTTTGGTTTGAATCCATCTGATGTATCTTTGAAGGTTTCCATCGATTCTTTTGTTTACGTCTCAGATGAAAGTGTTTTGGTTTCACCACTAGATGGTGCTCGTGCTCAAAGTTTATTTATGATCACATGATGAAGAACAAACTGTATTAAATGACATGAAACATGAAGTAACTCGTGTGACCTTCACGCAGGAGCTGGAGAAGTGCGAGTCCAACCACTTCATGATCCTCTTCAGGGACGGCGGCTGCCAGTTCCGGGCGCTTTACTCCTACTTCCCCGACACGGAGGAGATCCAGAAGCTGACGGGCACCGGCCCCAAGGCCATCAGCAAGAAGATGATCGACAAGCTGTACAAGTACAACTCGGACCGAAAACAGTTCACGGTCATCCCGGCCAAGACGGTGTCGGTCAGCGTGGACGCCCTGACCATCCACAACCAGCTGTGGCAGGTCAAGAGGGGCGCGGCGCCCAAGAAGAACGGGAAGTAGACCTTTCCTCTGGACCTCCTCCTCTGGACCTCCTCCTCTGGACCTCCTCCTCTGGGCTACTCTCTTCAGTGCAGCACACCTGCTCAGGGGTTGCTCAGAGACGTCGAGGTGGAGCAGGCCAGGTGAGGCCAGGTGAGGACAGGTGTGTGTTCTCTTCTGGCTGAAGGAGCTTCTTCATCCTGGTTCGTACGAAGAACGTCGAGCATGAATGTTGAGTATTTATTAGTCGATCACTGCAGCAACAATCTTTGGTTCATCGTCACGATCTGTTGCCGGTGATTTGACCGCGAGTTTCCAGAGACGCCTTCATGTCCTTCATGGCGTTCATGATGTTCATGTCGTTCATGATGTTCATGATGTTCATGACGTTCATGACTTTCATGACGTTCATGTCCTTCATGACGTTCATGACTTTCATGACGTTCATGTCCTTCATGACTTTCATGACTTTCATGTCCTTCATGTCCTTCATGACTTTCATGTCCTTCATGTCCTTCATGACTTTCATGTCCTTCATGTCCTTCATGACTTTCATGTCCTTCATGTCGTTCATGTCCTTCATGTCCTTCATGACTTTCATGTCCTTCATATCCTTCATGTCCTTCATGACGTTCATGACGTTCATGACGTTCATGACTTTCATGTCCTTCATGTCCTTCATGACGTTCATGACTTTCATGATGTTCATGTCCTTCATGACGTTCATGTCCTTCATGTCCTTCATGACTTTCATGTCCTTCATGTCCTTCATGTCCTTCATGACTTTCATGTCCTTCATGTCCTTCATGACTTTCATGTCCTTCATGACCTTCATGTCGTTCATGATGTTCATGACTTTCATGACTTTCATGAAGTTCATGTCCTTCATGACGTTCATGTCTTTCATGACTTTCATGTCCTTCATGTCCTTCATGTCGTTCATGATGTTCATGTCCTTCATGTCGTTCACCAGATGTTTTCTTAGGGGATTTTTGTGTCAAAACTGGGATGTTTCGTGTGTTTTTGTTGCACGTGGATCTGTCACACACACACACACACACACACACACACACACACACACACACACACACACACACACACACACACACACACACACCCGTCCGACAACATCGCGCCACATTTCTTGTCTTGAAGGTCCAGAGACGAGTGTCGCACGAGCACTTTACTTTCTCCACGTCCAGGATTTTAACCTTTTACTCACGAGTTGAAACGGTTGCTGGTTTGAATCTGCTGCTGCCTTGACTCGTGTGACTCAAAGATTGTAGTCACACCTTCTCTCGTCACCGCCTTCGTCTCATGCTCGTCTATTTATTTTCAAATGGAAGCACTGAAGCAGAAAACATTTTCAAGATGATAAAAGTCACGTTTATTTTCAAAAGAGTCTGTTTGTCTTCGTGCTCCACTGGATAATCACCTCTGCCAAGGAGTGAGTGTTGAACTGTGTTCATGACACTTTCAGGGAACACTACCGCCCCCTGCTGACACGTTCAGCTCATAGCAATTAAAAAGAATGTAAAGCAACAAAGTTTGTCGTTTGATGTCGAAAGTGACGCCATCGCTTCCTTCAAGCCTCGTAACCATGGCGATAGTTGTGAGCTCCAGGATGAAGGTCTTGTTCCTCTAGATCTAGAACGTTGTTCTTCTCGTCACGATTGTGCGAGCAAGCGTCGGGTCGTTTCAAGGTCGTTCCTAAATGTCGATAATATTTTGTCATTTTCTAGATTAAAAACAGTAAATATTTCGTTCTAGACTCGTGTTTATTTGGCAACAGTTTTGATTTGTTGACAAAAATGTCATTTTACTGATAAAACTTTATTTCGATAGAAAGTAAGTTAGTGACGGTTCTTTCTAAAGGTCAAAGTTCACTGGTTCAGTGTCTCATACGTTCAACTGTGTGAGCAACAACTGGACCTCCATGACCCGATGATGGCACCTTTAGATGGTTCCAGAACCTCCAGAGTCTGGACCTGCTGCAGAACCTCCTCACACAGCTGAGGCCAGACCTGGTCCAGGTTCTCTGGACTCTCAGACCTGCTGAAGATGATCCTGAACAACCGGGTCCATGAAATCCATCAGAACCTGGACCTGCCTCCTGATGACCCGCCACTGGCCTCAGTCCTGTCCATCGGGACCAGGAGGTCGGACCAGAACCACACCTGACGTGAACGTTCTTCTCCAACTGAAGGTGCTGAACTCAGGCTCGGGGTCAAAGGTGAGGTTTCTTGCGAGAGACATGACTGACACTTTAGGAGCCGAGGTCTCAAGCAGACGAACAGGATTCATTTGATGGAAGTTAAACAGTAATTATTATTGATCATGTGATCATGTTAATAATATTCATCTTGTGATTCTTGTCGAGTGAAGTGATCACATGACACTGAGGCGGAGGATCTGCAGGGAGAGGGTGAGTGGATGAGTGGATGAGAAGAGGAGGAGAGGATGAGTGGGTGAGAGTGAGAGGATGAGGGTGAGAGGATGATGAGTGAGAGGATGAGAGGAGGATGAGGGGGTGAGAGGATGAGAGGAGGATGAGAGGATGAGAGGAGGATGAGAGTGAGGATGAGAGGAGGATGAGGGTGAGAGGAGGATGAGAGTGAGAGGATGAGGGGGTGAGAGGAGGAGGGTGAGGAGGAGGATGAGAGGATGAGATGAGAGGAGGATGAGGGTGAGAGGAGGAGAGAGTGAGAGGATGAGGAGGAGAGAGGAGAGGATGAGGGTGAGGGGGAGAGGAGGATGAGGGTGAGAGGAGGAGTGAGAGTGATGAGGGTGAGAGTGAGAGGATGAGAGAGGGAGGATGAGGGGGGTGAGAGGATGAGAGGAGAGATGAGAGGATGAGAGGATGAGAGGAGGATGAGGGAGAGGATGAGAGGGAGTGAGAGTGAGAGGATGAGGATGAGAGGAGAGGATGAGAGGAGAGGGGGTGAGAGGAGGATGAGAGTGAGAGGATGAGTGGGTGAGAGAGAGGAGGGGTGAGAGGAGGATGAGGGTGAGAGGAGTGAGAGGAGTGAGAGGATGAGAGGAGAGGATGAGGGAGGAGAGGAGGATGAGAGAGTGAGGAGAGGGGAGAGAGAGGAGGAGAGGTGAGGGAGGAGGAGAGAGGAGGATGAGGGTGAGAGGAGGATGAGGGGTGAGAGGGTGAGAGGAGGATGAGGGTGAGAGGAGAGGAGAGGGTGAGGGAGGAAGGGTGAGGAGGAGGATGAGGGGTGAGAGGAGGAGGAGAGGATGAGGGGTGAGAGGAGGAGAGTGAGGATGAGGAGTGAGGAGGAGAGGGTGAGGGTGAAGAGGAGGATGAGAGAGTGGAGAGAGGAGTGAGAGGAGAGATGAGGGGGTGAGAGGAGAGAGTGAGAGGATGAGGGGGTGAGAGGAGGATGAGAGGAGAGGGGTGAGGAGAGGAGAGGAGAGTGAGAGGATGAGGGGTGA
>JACEEU010000744.1:51067390-51109890 GCA_016630915.1 Callionymus lyra
GCTTGTGTTGATTCATGTTGTCACGCTTGTGTTGATTCATGTTGTCATGCTTGTGTTGATTCATGTTGTCATGCTTGTGTTGATTCATGTTGTCACGCTTGTGTTGATTCATGTTGTCACGCTTGTGTTGATTCATGTTGTCATGTTTCAGCTTGTGTTGATTCATGTTGTCACGCTTGTGTTGATTCATGTTGTCATGCTTGTGTTGATTCATGTTGTCATGCTTGTGTTGATTCATGTTGTCACAAACACTTTATTTCACTGATCAGGTTCTTTTGTTTCAGTTCAACATGTTCAACGACTCCAGAGACAAAAGTGTAAGAACAAGAATCTTTGTTTTATTTTTGAACAACTGATGTTATTTCTTGTTTGAATGGACGTCATTAACAAGAAGAGCCTTTATGAATCCAAAGATCACTCTTTCATTCTCTTTCATTCACTCTTTCATTCTCTTTCATACACTCTTTCATTGTATTTCATTCACTCTTTCATTCTCTTTTATTCACTTTCACTTTCATTCTCTTTTATTCACTTTCATTCTCTTTCATACACTCTTTCATTGTATTTCATTCACTCTTTCATTCTTTTTATTCACTTTCACTTTCATTCTCTTTTATTCACTTTTATTCACTTTCATTCACTCTATCATTGTATTTCATTCACTCTTTCATTCTCTTTTATTCACTTTCATTCACTCTTTCATTGTATTTCATTTACTATTTTCCTGTATTTCATTCACTTTCATTCACTCTTTCATTGTATTACATTCTCTCTTTCATTCACTCTTTCATTGTATTTCATTCTCTTTCATTCACTCTTTCATTGTATTTCATTCACTCTTTCATTCTCTTTTATTCACTTTTATTCACTTTCATTCACTCTTTCATTGTATTTCATTCTCTCTTTCATTCTCTTTCATTCACTCTTTCATTGTATTTCATTCTCTCGTTCATTTACTCTTTTCTTGTATTTCATTCACTTTCATTCACTCTTTCATTCTCTTTCATTCACTCTTTCATTGTATTACATTCTCTCTTTCATTCTCTCTTTCATCCTCTTTCATTCACTCTTTCATTGTATTTCATTCTCTCTTTCATTTACTCTTTTCTTGTATTTCATTCACTCTTTCATTGTATTACATTCTCTCTTTCATTCTCTTTCATTCACTCTTTCATTGTATTTCATTCTCTCTTTCATTTACTCTTTTCTTGTATTTCATTCACGCTTTCATTCTCTTTCATTCACTCTTTCATTCATTGTTTCTGAGACTGTGATACAAACTTCTTGAGTCGACAGATGATGATGTTTGTTCGTCAGGAACACGACGTCCATCTGGACTGAGGGAAAATTTGAAGGTTCAAAGACATGACTTCAGTTTGTATAAAGGAGTGAATAAAGGAGTGACGTGAGGAGGAGAAAGAGAAACAACAGTCATTAGACATAGAAGGTTGGAGGTCATGCTGAGGTCGAGACATGTTTATGAAACGTCTGCAGCAGCTCCTGAGGCTCGTCCAATCAGGCGGCAGCATTCATGAATAGTCATGAGTCACCTGATCTGCGTCGCCATGGTTACGTTGATGTGACCTCTGAGTGAGACGAGGGAATAGAAACGATCTCGGCTCACGAGTGAGATCAGAGTCTGTGGCTCGTCTGTGTTGAAGAGGAAGAAGATTCTCACGATCAGTGGAAAAAATAGTGGCGTTTGTGTCGTGTGTGTCTGTCGTGTGTGTCGGTCGTTGGTGTCGGTCGCTTATGTCGGTTGTGTGTCGGTCATGTGTGCCGGTCGTGTGTGTGTCTTGTGTGTCGGTCGTTTGTGTCGGTCGTTGGTGTCGGTCGTTTGTGTCGGTCGTGTGTCGGTCGTGTGTGTCGGTCGTTTGTGTTGTTTGTGTGTGTCGGTCGTTTTTGTCTGTCGTATGTGTGTCGTGTGTGTCGGTCGTATGTATCGGTCGTGTGTGTCGGCCGTGTGTGTGTCGTGTGTGTCGGTCGTTTTTGTCGGTCGTGTGTGTTGGCCGTGTGTGTTGTCGGTGTCGGTCGTGTGTCTGGCCGTGTGTGTCTGTGTGTGTCGGTCGTTTTTGTCGGTCGTGTGTGTTGGCCGTGTGTGTGTCGTTGGTGTCGGTCATGTGTGTCTGTCGTTTGCGTCTGTCGTTTATGTCTGTCGTTGGTGTCGGTCGTGTGTCGGTCGTGTGTGTCGGTCGTTTGTGTCGGTCGTGTGTGTCGGTCGTGTGTGTCGGTCGTTTTTGTCTGTCGTATGTGTGTCGTATGTGTGTCGTGTGTGTCGGCCGTGTGTGTCGGTCGTGTGTGTCGTGTGTGTCGGTCGTATGTATTGGTCGTGTGTGTCGGCCGTGTGTGTGTCGTGTGTGTCGGTCGTTTGTGTCGGTCGTGTGTGTCGGCCGTGTGTGTGTCGTTGGTGTCGGTCATGTGTGTCTGTCGTTTGCGTCTGTCGTTTGTGTCGTTCGTTTGTGTCGGTCGTATGTATCGGTCGTGTGTGTCGGCCGTGTGTGTGTCGGTCGTTTGTGTCAGTCGTATGTGTCGGTCGTAAGTGTCGGTCGTGTGTGTTGTCCGTGTGTGTGTGTCGGTCGTATGTGTCGGTCGTATGTGTCGGTCGTATGTGTGTCGGTCGTGTGTGTCGTCCGTGTGTCGGTCGTATGTGTCGGTCGTATGTGTTTGGTCGTATGTGTGTCGGTCGTGTGTGTCGGTCATGTGTGTCGGTCGTGTGTGTCGTTCGTGTGTGTCGGTCGTGTGTCGGCCGTTTGTGTCGGTCGTTTTTGTCAGTCGTATGTGTCGTTCGTTTGTGTCGGTCGTATGTGTCGGTCGTGTGTGTCGTCCGTGTGTGTGTCGGTCGTTTGTGTCGCCCGTGTGTCGGTCGTGTGTGTCGGTCGTGTGTTTGTCGTGTGTGTCGGTCGTTTGTGTCGTT
The DNA here is from genome assembly GCA_016630915.1 of Callionymus lyra. Taxonomy (NCBI): domain Eukaryota; kingdom Metazoa; phylum Chordata; class Actinopteri; order Syngnathiformes; family Callionymidae; genus Callionymus; species Callionymus lyra. The sequence continues at coordinate 51,070,305 of JACEEU010000744.1, forward strand.
CATGTGTGTCGGTCGTGTGTGTCGTTCATGTGTGTCGGTCGTGTGTCGGTCGTTTGTGTCGGTCGTTTTTTGTCAGTCGTATGTGTCGTTCGTTTGTGTCGGTCGTATGTGTCGGTCGTGTGTGTCGTCCGTGTGTGTGTCGGTCGTTTGTGTCGGCCGTGTGTCGGTCGTGTGTGTCGGTCGTGTGTTTGTCGTGTGTGTCGGTCGTTTGTGTCGTTCATGTGTGTCGGTCATGTGTCGTTCATGTGTGTCGGTCGTGTGTCGGTCGTTTGTGTCGGTTGTTTGTGTCGGTCGTTTGTGTCGGCTGTTTGTGTCGGTCATGTGTGTCTGTTGTTGGTGTCTGTCGTTTGTGTCTGTTGTTTGTGTCGGTCGTTTGTGTCGTTGTGTCGTGTGTGTCGGTTGTGTTTGTCGGTCATGTGTGTCTGTCGTTTTTGTCGGCCGTGTGTCGGTCGTTTGTGTCTGTCGTTTGTGTCTGTCGTTTGTGTCTGTTGTTTGTGTCTGTTGTTTGTGTCGGTCGTTTGTGTCGGTTGTGTTTGTCGGTCATGTGTGTCTGTCGTTTTTGTCGGCCGTGTGTCAGTCGTTTGTGTCGGTCGTGTGTCGGTCGTTTGTGTCGGTCGTATGTATCGGCCGTTTGTGTCTGTCGTTTGTGTCGGTTGTTGCGTTTGTGTCGGTCGTTTTTGTCAGTCGTATGTGTCGTTCGTTTGTGTTGGTTGTATGTGTCTGTCGTTTGTGTCTATCGTGTGTGTCGGCCGTGTGTGTCGGCCGTGTGTGTCGGTCAATTGTGTGGGTTGTATGTGTCGTTCGTTTGTGTCGGTCGTATGTGTCTGTCGTTTGTGTCTATCGTGTGTGTCGGCCGTTTGTGTCGGCCGTGTGTGTCGGTCAATTGTGTCGGTCGTTTGTGTCGGTCGTGTGTGTCGGTCGTGTGTGTCGGTCGTGTGTGTCGGTCGTGTGTGGCTGTTGTTGGTGTCGGTCATGTGTGTCTGTCGTTTGCGTCGGTCGTGTGTGTCGGCCGTTTCTGTCGTTCGTCTTTGTCGGTGGTTTGTATCGGTCGTATGTGTCGGTCGTGTGTGTCATCCGTGTGTGTGTCGGTCGTAGGTGTCGGTCGTGTGTCGGCCGTGTGTGTCTGTCGTTTGTGTCGGTTGTTTGCGTCGGTCGTTTGCGTCAGTCGTGTGTGTCTGTCGTTTGTGTCGGTTGTTTGCGTCGGTCTTTTGTGTCGGTTGTTTGCGTCGGTTGTTTGTGTCGGTCGTTTGCGTCGGTCGTGTGTGTCTGTCGTTTGTGTCGGTTGTTTGCGTCGGTCGTTTGCGTTGGTTGTTTGCGTCGGTCGTTTGCGTCGGTCGTGTGTGTCTGTCGTTTGTGTCGGTTGTTTGCGTCGGTCGTTTGTGTCGGTTGTTTGCGTCGGTTGTTTGTGTCGGTCGTTTGTGGCGGTCGTGTGTGTCGGCCGTGTGTGTCGGTCGTGTGTGTGTCGTGTGTGGCTGTCGTTGGTGTCGGTCATGTGTGTCTGTCGTTTGTGTCGGTCGTCTTTGTCAGTCGTTTGTATCGGTCGTATGTGTCGGTCGTGTGTCATCCGTGTGTGTCGGTCGTGTGTTTGTCGTGTGTGTCAGTCGTTTGTGTCGTTCATGTGTGTCTGTCGTTTGTGTCGGTCGTTTGTGTCGGTTGTTTGTGTCGGTTGTTTGCGTCGGTCGTTTGTGTCGGTTGTTTGTGTCGGTCGTTTGTGTCGGCCGTGTGTGTCGGTCGTTTTTGGTGGTCGTTGGTTGGTCGGTCTGTGTGTGTTGGTCGTGTGTGTGTCGGTCTTGTGTGTCGGTCGTATGTATCGGTCGTGTGTGTCGGCAGTGTGTGTCGGTCGTGTGTGTCGGTCGTGTGTGTCGGTCGTATGTGTCGGGCGTTTGCGTGTGTCGGTCGTGTGTGTGGTCGTGGTGTGTCTGTTGTTTGTGTCGGTCATGTGTGTCTGTTGTTTGCGTTGGTCGTGTGTGTCGGTCGTTTGTGTCGTTCGTCTTTGTCGGTCGTTTATGTCGGTCGTATGTGTCGGTCGTTGTGTGTCGTCCGTGTGTGTCGGTCGTTTGTGTCGGTCGTGTGGTCGGTGTGTCGGCCGTGTGTGTCGGTCCTGTGTTTGTCTTGTGTGTCGTTCATGTGTGTCTGTCGTTTGTGTCGGCCGTTTGTGTCGGTTGTTTGTGTTGGTCATGTGTGTCTGTCGTTGGTGTCTGTCGTTTGTGTCTGTCGTATGTATCGGCCGTTTGTGTCTGTCGTTTGTGTCGGTTGTTTGCGTCGGTCGTTTGCGTCGGTCGGTGTTGTGGGTCGGTCGTTTGTGTCGGTCGTTTGTGTCGGTCGTTTGTGTCGGCTGTGTGTGTCGGTCGTTTTTGTCGGTCGTTTGTTTGTGTCGGCCGTGTGTGTCGGTCGTTTGTGTCGGCTGTGTGTGTCGGTCGTTTTTGTCGGTCGTTTGTTTGTGTCGGCCGTTTGTGTCAGTCGTGTGTGTCGGCCGTGTGTGTGTCGTGTGTGGCTGTCGTTGGTGTCGGTCATGTGTGTCTGTCGTTTGCGTCTGTCGTTTGTGTCTGTCGTTGGTGTCGGTCGTGTGTGTCGGTCGTTTGTGTCGGTCGTTTTTGTCGGTCGTATGTGTCGTTTTTGTCGGTCGGTCTTAAGTACTCGGTCGTTTGTGTCGGTTGTTTGTGTCGGTCGTTTTTGTCGGCGTGTATGTGTCGGTTGTATGTGTCGGTCGGTCGTTTGTGTCGTTTGTGTGTCGGTTGTATGTGTCGGTCGTATGTATCGGTCTTTTGTGTGTCGGTCGTTTGTGGCTGTCGTTGGTGTCGGTCATGTGTGTCTGTCGTTTGCATCTGTCGTTTGTGTCTGTCGTTGGTGTCGGTCGTGTGTGTCGGTCGTTTGTGTCGGTCGTTTTTGTCGGTCATTTGTATCGGTTGTTTGTGTCGGTCGTGTGTCGGCCGTGTGTGTCGGTCGTGTGTTTGTCGTGTGTTTGTCGTGTGTGTCGGTTGTGTTTGTCGGTCATGTGTGTCTGTCGTTTTTGTCGGCCGTTTGTGTCGGTCGTGTGTCGGTCGTTTGCGTCGGTTGTTTGCGTCGGTCGTTTGTTTGCGTCGGTCGTTTGTTTGCGTCGGTCGTTTGCGTTGGTCGTTTGTGTCGGTCGTATGTATCGGCTGTTTGTGTCGTCGTTTGCGTCGGTCGTGTGTGTCGGCCGTTTCTGTCGTTCGTCTTTTGTCGGTGGTTTGTATCGGTCGTTTGTGTCGGTCGTGTGTCGTCCGTGTGTGTCGGTCGTATGTGTCGGTCGTTTGTGTCGGTCGTGTGTGTGTCTGTCGTTTGTGTCGGTTGTTTGCGTCGGTCGTTTGCGTTGGTCGTTTGCGTCGGTCGTTTGCCTCGGTCGTTTGCGTCGGTCGTTTGTGTCGGTTGTTTGCGTCGGTCGTTTGCGTCGGTCGTTTGGTGGTCCGGTCGTGTGTCGGTCGTTTGTGTCTGTCGTTTGCGTCGGTCGTTTGCGTCGGTCGTTTTGCGTCGGTCGTGTGTGTCTGTCGTTTGTGTCGGTTGTTTGGGGTCGGTCGTTTGTGTCGGTTGTTTGGGTCGGTTGTTTGTGTCGGTCGTTTGCGTCGGTGTGTGTCTGTCGTTTGTGTTGGTTGTTTGGTCGGTCGCTTTTGCGTTGGTTGTTTGCGTCGGTCGCTTGTGTCGGTCGGTCGTGTGTGTCTGTCGCTTTGTGTCGGTTGTTTGCGTCGGTCGTTTGTGGTCGGTCGGTTGTTTGCGTCGGTTGTTTGTGTCGGTCGTTTGTGTCGGTCGTTTGTGTCGGTCGTGTGTGTCGGTCGTGTGTGTGTCGTGTGTGGCTGTCGTTGGTGTCGGTCATGTGTGTCGGTCGTTTGTGTCGGTCGCCTTTTATCAGTCGTTTGTGTCGGGTCGTTTGTGTCGGTCGTTGTGTGTCATCCGTGGTGTGTCGGTCGTGTGTTTGTCGTGTGTGTCGGTCGTTTGTGTCGTTCATGTGTGTCTGTCGTTTGTGTCGGTCGTTTGTGTCGGTTGTTTGTGTCGGTTGTTTGCATCGGTCGTTTGTGTCGGTTGTTTGTGTCGGTCGTTTGTGTCGGCCGTGTGTGTCGGTCGTTTTTGTCGGTCGTTTGTGTCGGCCGTGTGTGTTGGTCGTGTGTGTGTCGGTCTTGTGTGTCGGTCGTATGTATCGGTCGTGTGTGTCGGCAGTGTGTGTCGGTCGTGTGTGTGTCGTGTGTGTCGGTCGTATGTGTCGGTCGTGTGTGTCGGGCGTGTGTGTCGGTCGTGTGTGTGTCGTGTGTGGCTGTTGTTGGTGTCGGTCATGTGTGTCTGTCGTTTGCGTTGGTCGTGTGTGTCGGTCGTTTGTGTCGTTCGTCTTTGTCGGTCGTTTATATCGGTCGTATGTGTCGGTCGTGTGTGTCATCCGTGTGTGTGTCGGTCGTTGGTGTCGGTCGTGTGTCGGCCGTGTGTGTCGGTCCTGTGTTTGTCGTGTGTGTCGTTCATGTGTGTCTGTCGTTTGTGTCGGCCATTTGTGTCGGTTGTTTGTGTTGGTCATGTGTGTCTGTCGTTGGTGTCTGTCGTTTGTGTCTGTCGTATGTATCGGCCGTTTGTGTCTGTCGTTTTTGTCGGTTGTTTGCGTCGGTCGTTTGCGTCGGTCGTTTGTGTCGGTCGTTTGTGTCGGTCGTTTGTGTCGGTCGTTTGTGTCGGCTGTGTGTGTCGGTCGTTTTTGTCGGTCGTTTGTTTGTGTCGGCCGTTTGTGTCGGTCGTTTGTGTCGGTCGTTTGTGTCGGTCGGTCGGTTTTTGTCGGTCGGCTTGTTTGTGTCGGTCGTTTGTGTCGGTCGTGTGGTGTTGTCGGTCGTGGTGGTGTGTCGTGTGTGGCTGTCGTTGGTGTCGGTCATGTGTGTCTGTCGTTTGCGTCTGTTGTTTGTGTCTGTCGTTTGGTGTCGGTCGTTGGTGTTTGTGTCGGTCGTTTGTGTCGGTCGTTTGTGTCGGTCGTTTTTGTCGGTCGTATGTGTCGGTTGTATGTGTCGGTCTTTGTGTCGGTCGTTTGTGTGTCGGTTGTTTGTGTCGGTCGTTTTTGTCGGTCGTTTGTGTCGGTTGTTTGTGTCGGTCGTTTGTGTCGGTCGTTTTGTGGTCGTCGGTTGTATGTGTCGGTCGTTTGTGTCGGTCGTCTTTTGTGTCGGTCGTTGTGTCGGTCGTTTGGTGTCGGTCGTTTGTGTCGGCCGTTTGTGTCGGTCGTGTGTATGTCGTTTGTGTCGGTCGTTTGTGTCGGTCATGTGTGTCTGTCGTTTGCATCTGTCGTTTGTGTCTGTCGTTGGTGTCGGTCGTTTGTGTCGGTCGTTTGTGTCGGTCGCTTTTTGTCGGTCATTTGTATCGGTCGTTTGTGTCGGTCGCTTGTCGGCCGTGTGTCGTGTCGTTTGTCGTCGGTCGTTTGTCGGTGTGTTTGTCGTGGTGTGTCGGTTGTGTTTGTCGGTCATGTGTGTCTGTCGTTTTGTCGGCCGTTTGTGTCGGGTCGTTGTGTCGGTCGTTTGTGTCGGTCGTTTGTGTCGGTCGTTTGTTGTCGGTCGTTTGTTTCCGTCGGTTGGTTTGCTTTGGTCGCCGGTCGTTTGTCGGTCGTTTGTGTCGGTCGTTTGTGTCGGTCGTTTGTGTCGGTCGTTTGTGTCGGTCGTTTGTGTCGGTCGTTTTTGTCGGTCGTATGTATCGGCCGTTTGTCGGTCGCTTTTTGTCGGTCGTTGCGTTGGTCGTTTGTGTCGGTCGTTTGCGTCGGTCGTTTGCGTTGGTCGTTTGTGTCGGTCGTTTGTGTCGGTCGTTTGTGTCGGTCGTTTTTGTCGGTCGTTTGTGTCGGTCGGCTGTTTGTGCGCTGCGGGTCGTTTGGTGTCTGGTCGTTTGTGTCGGTCGTTTGTGTCGGTCGTTGTAATGTATCGGTCGCTTGTGTCGGTCCGTTTGGCTTCGGCTGGTCGTTTAGGCGTCGGTCGCTTTGTGCGGTCGTTTGGAGGTCGGTCGCTTTGGTGCGTGCGGGTCGCTTGGGTGTCGGTCGCTTGGTGTCGGTCGTTTGTGTCGGTCGTTTGTGTCGGTCGTTTTTGTCGGTCGTTTGTGTCGGTCGTTTTTGTTGTCGGTCGTTTGCGGTATCGGGTCGTTTGTGTCGGTCGTTTGTGTCGGTCGTTTTGCGTCGGTCGTTTTTGGGTCGGTCCTTTGTGTCGGTCGTTTGTGTCGGTCGTTTTTGTCGGTCGTTTTTGTCGGTCGTATGTATCGGCCGTTTGTGTCGGTCGTTTGTGTCGGTCGTTTTTGTCGGCCGTTTGTGTCGGTCGTTTGGGTCGGTCCTTTGTGTCGGTCGTTTGCGTCGGTCCTTTGCGTTGGTCGTTTGTGTCGGTCGTTTTTGTCGGTCGTTTGTGTCGGTCGTTTGTGTCGGTCGTTTGTGTCGGTCGTTTGTGTCGGTCGTTTTTGTCGGTCGTATGTATCGGCCGTTGTGTTGCCCGTTTGCTTCCCGGTCGGTCGTTTGTGTCGGTCGTTTGTGTCGGTCGTTTGTGTCGGTCGTTTTTGTCGGTCGTATGTATCGGCCGTTTGTGTCGGTCGTTTGTGTCGGTCGTTTGTGTCGGTCGTTTGTGTCGGTCGTTTGTGTCGGTCGTTTTTGTCGGCCGTTTGTGTCGGGTCGTTTGTGTCGGTCGTTTGTGTCGGGTCGTTTTTGTCGGTCGTGTTGTGTGTCGGGTCGTTTGTGTCGGTCGTTTGTGTCGGTCGCTTTGGTCGGTCGTTTGTGTCGGGTCGTTTTGTGTCGGTCGTTTGTGTCGGTCGTTTGTGTCGGTCGCTTTGTGTCGGTCGTTTGTGTCGGTCGTTTTTGTCGCGTCGGTCCGTTTGCGTCGGTCGTTTGTGTCGGTCGTTTGTGTCGGTCGTTTTTGTCGGTCGTATGTATCGGCCGTTTGTGTCGGTCGTTTGTGTCGGTCGTTTTTGTCGGTCGTATGTATCGGCCGTTTGTGTCGGTCGTTTTTGTCGGTCGTATGTATCGGCCGTTTGTGTCGGTCGTTTCGTGGTCGGTCGTCGTTTGCGTTCGGTCGTTTTTGTCGGTCGTTTGTGTCGGTCGTTTGTGGGGTGTCGGGTCGTTTGGTGGTGGGGCGGGGGGGGGGGGGGGGGGGGGGGGGGGGGGCGGTCGTTTGTGTCGGTCGTTTTTGTCGGTCGCTTTGCGTCGGTCGTTTTGTGTCGGTCGTTTGTGTCGGTCGTTTGTGTCGGGTCGTTTGTGTCGGTCGTTTGTGTCGGTCGCTTGTGTCGGTCGTTTGTGTCGGTCGTTTGTGTCGGTCGTTTGTGTCGGGTCGTTTGTGTTGGTCGTTTTGTCGGTCGGTCGTTTGCATCGGTCGTTTGTGTCGGTCGTTTTGTGTCGGTCGTCGCATGTGTCGGTCGTTTGTGTCGGTCGTTTGTGGTCGGGTCGCTTGGTCGGTCGCGTTTTGTCGGTCGTATGTATCGGCCGTTTGTGTCGGTCGTTTGTGTCGGTTATGTTTGTGTCGGTCGTTTGTGTCGGTCGTTTGTGTCGGTCGTTTGCGTCGGTCGTTTGTGTCGGTCAGTTTGTGTCGGTCGCTTGCGCGCGGTCGTTTGTGTCGGTCGGTCGCTTGGGGGGGGGGGGGGGGTGGGTATCGGTCGTTTGTGTCGGTCGTTTGCGTCGGTCGTTTGTGTCTGTCGCTTGTGTCGGTCGCTTTTCGGTCGCCGGTCCGTGTGTCTGTCGTTTGTGTCGGTGTCGGGGTCGGTTTGTGTCTGTCGTTTGAGTCTGTCGTTTGTGTCGGTGTCTTTGTGTGTGTCTGTCGTGTGCGTCTGTCGTGTGTGTCTGTCGTTTGCGTCGGTCGTGTGTCTGTCGTTTGCGTCGGTCGTTTGCGTCGGTCGTGTGTGTCTGTCGTTTGCGTCTGTCGTGTGTGTCTGTCGTGTGTGTCGGTCGTTTGTGTCGGTCGTGTGTCTGGTCGTGTGTGTCGGTCGCTTGTGTCTGTCGTTTGTGTCGGTGTGTCGTGTGTCGTGTCTGGTTTGTGTCGGTCGTTTGTGTCGGTCGTTTGTGTCGGTCGCTTTTGTCGGTCGTTTATATCGGTCGTATGTGTTGGTCGTTTGTGTCATCCGTGTGTGTGTCGGTCGTTTGTGTCGGTCGTTTGTGTCGGTCGTTTGTGTCGGTTGTTTGTGTCGGTCGTGTGTGTCGGTCGTTTGTGTCTGTCGTTTGTGTCTGTCGTTTGTGTCGGTCGTTTGTGTCGTGGTCGTTTGTGTCGGTTGTTTGTGTCGGTCGCGTCGGCTTTTGCGTCGGTCGTTTGTGTCGGTCGTTGTTGTCGGTCGTTTGTGTCGGTCGTTTGTGTCGGTCGCTTGTGTCGGTCGTTTGTGTCGGTCGTGTGTGTCTGGTCGTTTTTTGTCGGTCGTTTGTTGTGTCGGTCGCCTGTGTCGGGTCGTTTGTGTCGGTCGTTTGTGTCGGTCGTTTGTGTCGGCCGTGTGTGTCGGTCGTCGTGTGGTGGCTGTCGTTGGTGTCGGTCGTTTGTGTCTGTCGTTTGTGTCGGTCGTGTGTCTGTCGTTTGCGTCGGTCGTTGTGTCGGTCGTTTGTGTCGGTCGTTTGCGTCGGTCGTGTGTGTCTGTCGTTTGTGTCGGTCGTGTGTCTGTCGTTTGTGTCGGTCGTTTGCGTCGGTCGTGTGTCTGTCGTTTGCGTCGGTCGTTTGCGTTGGTCGTGTGTCTGTCGTTTGCGTCGGTCGTGTGTCTGTCGTTTGTGTCTGTCGTTTGCGTCGGTCGTGTGTCTGTCGTTTGTGTCGGTCGTTTGCGTCGGTCGTGTGTCTGTCGTTTGCGTCGGTCGTGTGTCTGTCGTTTGCGTCGGTCGTTTGCGTCGGTCGTTTGCGTTGGTCGTTTGTGTCGGTTGTTTTTGTCGGTCGTATGTATCGGCCGTTTGTGTCTGTCGTTTGTGTCGGTCGTTTGCGTTGGTCGTTTGTGTCGGTCGTTTTTGTCGGTCGTATGTATCGGCCGTTTGTGTCGGTCGTTTGCGTTGGTCGTTTGTGTCGGACGTTTGCGTTGGTCGTTTGTGTCGGTCGTTTGCGTCGGTCGTGTGTGTCTGTCGTTTGCGTCGGTCGTTTGTGTCTGTCGTTTGTGTTGGTCGTTTGCGTCGGTCGTTTAGCGCCAGTGTCGGTCGGTTTGCGTCGGTCGTGTGTGTCTGTCGTTTGCGTCGGTCGTTTGTGTCTGTCGTTTGTGTCTGTCGTTTGCGTCGGTCGTTTGTGTCTGTCGTTTGTGTTGGTCGTTTGCGTCGGTCGTTTGCATTGGTCGTTTGTGTCGGTCGTTTTTGTTGGTCGTATGTATCGGCCGTTTGTGTCTGTCGTTTGCGTCGGTCGTTTGCGTCGGTCGTTTTTGTCGGTCGTATGTATCGGCCGTTTGTGTCGGTCGTTTGTGTCGGTTATTTTTGTCGGTCGTATGTATCGGCCGTTTGTGTCGGTCGTTTGCGTCGGTCGTTTGCGTCGGTCATTTGCGTTGGTCGTTTGTGTCGGACGTTTGCGTTGGTCGTTTGTGTCGGTCGTTTGCGTCGGTCGTGTGTGTCTGTCGTTTGCATCGGTCGTGTGTGTCTGTCGTTTGTGTCGGTCGTTTGCGTCGGTCGTGTGTCTGTCGTTTGCGCCGGTCGTGTGTGTCGGTCCTTTGCGTCGGTCGTGTGTGTCTGTCGTTTGAGTCTGTCGTGTGTGTCTTTCGTGTGTGTCTGTCGTGTGCGTCTGTCGTGTGTGTCTGTCGTTTGCGTCGGTCGTGTGTGTCTGTCGTTTGCGTCTGTCCTTTGCGTCTGTCGTGTGTGTCTGTCGTTTGCGTCTGTCGTGTGTGTCTGTCGTGTGTGTCGGTCGTGTGTGTCTGTCGTGTGTGTCTGTCGTGTGTGTCGGTCGTGTGTGTCTGTCGTGTGTGTCGGTCGTGTGTGTCTGTCGTTTGCGTTGGTCGTGTGTGTCGGTCGTTTGTGTCGTTCGTCTTTGTCGGTCGTTTATATCGATCGTATGTGTTGGTCGTGTGTGTCATCCGTGTGTGTGTCGGTCGTTGGTGTCGGTCGTGTGTCGGCCGTTTGTGTCGGTTGTTTGTGTTGGTCATGTGTGTCTGTCGTTGGTGTCTGTCGTTTGTGTCTGTCGTATGTATCGGCCGTTTGTGCCTGTCGCTTGTGTCGGTTGTTTGCGTCGGTCGTTTGCGTCGGCCTTTTGCGTCGGTCGTTTGTGTCGGTCGTTTGTGTCGGTCGTTTGTGTCGGTCGTTTGTGTCGGCCGTGTGTGTCGGTCGTTTGTGTCGGCTGTGTGTGTCGGTCGTTTTTGTCGGTCGTTTGTTTGTGTCGGCCGTGTGTGTCGGCCATGTGTGTCGGTCGTTTGTGTCGGTCGTGTGTGTCGGCCGTGTGTGTCGGTCGTGTGTGTCGTGTGTGGCTGTCGTTGGTGTCGGTCATGTGTGTCTGTCGTTTGCGTCTGTCGTTTGTGTCTGTCGTTGGTGTCGGTCGTGTGTGTCGGTCGTTTATGTCGGTCGTTTGTGTCGGTTGTTTTTGTTGGTCGTATGTGTCGGTTGTATGTGTCGGTCTTAAGTATCGGTCGTTTGTGTGTCGGTTGTTTGTGTCGGTCGTTTTTGTCGGTCGTATGTGTAAGTTGTATGTGTCGGTCGTATGTATCGGTCTTTTGTGTGTCGGTCGTTTGTGTCGGTCGTTTGTGTCGGTCGTTTGTGTCAGTCGTTTGTGTCGGCCGTGTGTGTCGGTCGTTTGTGTCGGCTGTCGGTGTGTGTCGGTCGTTTTTGTCGGTCGTTTGTTTGTGTCGGCCGTGTGTGTCGGCCATGTGTGTCGGTCGTTTGTGTCGGTCGTGTGTGTCGGCCGTGTGTGTCGGTCGTGTGTGTCGTGTGTGGCTGTCGTTGGTGTCGGTCATGTGTGTCTGTCGTTTGCGTCTGTCGTTTGTGTCTGTCGTTGGTGTCGGTCGTGTGTGTCGGTCGTTTATGTCGGTCGTTTGTGTCGGTTGTTTTTGTTGGTCGTATGTGTCGGTTGTATGTGTCGGTCTTAAGTATCGGTCGTTTGTGTGTCGGTTGTTTGTGTCGGTCGTTTTTGTCGGTCGTATGTGTAAGTTGTATGTGTCGGTCGTATGTATCGGTCTTTTGTGTGTCGGTCGTGTGTGTCGGTCGTTTGTGTCGGTCGTGTGTGTCGGCCGTGTGTGTCGGTCGTGTTTATGTCGTGTGTGGCTGTCGTTGGTGTCGGTCATGTGTGTCTGTCGTTTGCATCTGTCGTTTGTGTCTGTCGTTGATGTTGGTCGTGTGTCGGTCGTTTGTGTCGGTCATTTGTATCGGTCGTTTGTGTCGGTCGTGTGTCGGCCGTGTGTGTCGGTCGTGTGTTTGTCGTGTGTTTGTCGTGTGTGTCGGTTGTGTTTGTCGGTCATGTGTGTCTGTCGTTTTTGTCGGCCGTTTGTGTCGGTCGTGTGTCGGTCGTTTGTGTCTGTCGTATGTATCGCCCGTTTGTGTCGGTCGTTTGTGTCGGTTGTTTGCGTCGGTCGTTTGTGTCGGTTGTTTGCGTCGGTCGTTTGTGTCGGTCGTTTTTGTCGGTCGTTTGTATCGGTCGTATGTGTCGGTCGTGTGTGTCGTCCGTGTTTGTGTCGGTTGTTTGCGTCGGTTGTTTGCGTCGGTTGTTTGCGTCGGTTGTTTGCGTCGGTTGTTTGCGTCGGTCGTTTGTGTCGGTTGTTTGCGTCGGTCGTTTGCGTCGGTCGTTTGTTTGCGTCGGTCGTTTGCGTTGGTCGTTTGTGTCGGTCGTATGTATCGGCCGTTTGTGTCGGTCGTATGTATCGGCCGTTTGTGTCGGTCGTTTGCGTCGGTCGTTTGCGTTGGTCGTTTGTGTCGGTCGTTTTTGTCGGTCGTATGTATCGGCCGTTTGTGTCGGTCGTTTGTGTCGGTCGTTTTTGTCGGTCGTTTTTGTCGGTCGTATGTATCGGCCGTTTGTGTCGGTCGTTTGCGTCGGTCGTTTGTGTCGGTTGTTTGCGTCGGTCGTGTGTGTCTGTCGTTTGCGTCGGTCGTGTGTGTCTGTCGTTTGCGTCGGTCGTGTGTGTCTGTCGTTTGCGTCGGTCGTGTGTGTCGGTCGTGTGTGTCGGTCCTTTGCGTCGGTCCTTTGCGTCGGTCGTGTGTGTCTGTCGTGTGTGTCTTTCGTGTGTGTCTGTCGTGTGCGTCTGTCGTGTGTGTCTGTCGTTTGCGTCGGTCCTTTGCGTCTGTCGTGTGTGTCTGTCGTTTGCGTCTGTCGTGTGTGTCGGTCGTGTGTGTCTGTCGTGTGTGTCTTTCGTGTGTGTCTGTCGTGTGTGTCTGTCGTTTGAGGCTGTCGTGTGTGTCTTTCGTGTGCGTCTGTCGTGTGTGTCTGTCGTTTGCGTCGGTCGTGTGTGTCTGTCGTGTGTGTCGGTCGTGTGTGTCTGTCGTGTGTGTCGGTCGTGTGTGTCGGTCGTGTGTGTCGGTCGTGTGTGTCGGTCGTGTGTGTCTGTCGTGTGTGTCTGTTGTGTCATGGTGAAGGAGATTCAACAACATGTTGGTTGATTCGTTCATGATGACATTTTTTTAAACCACCTCTGAATCATTAGTTTTCTTGGGTTGCTGGTTTGAAACCTGTGATGCTGTGGTTCCTTCAGTGGATCCAACAGCACTTGTCACTTCACACCACGTTGGTCACGTGACTCAAGGTGTGATCGACTGGCAGGTGTTTGCAACAGTTTCTCATGACGACCACGTGACTCCAGAGACTGTTGAACAGACTTAGAGAATCAAAGCATTTCTTTAGCTTCTGTGAGTCGAACTGTTGATGGACGAGGCTGTCAATCATTCTTGTGTTTCTTCTCTTGTGAAACAAACACAATGACGTGGATGAACCTTCAGTGACGCCACTTGTGGCATCAAAACTCTTCATCAAACATTGACAGAATATTGAATGATTGATGTGTTGATGTCAAGTTTGTCCTCATGTGAAGTATTACTGCAACAATATATATATATATATATATATATATATATATATATATATACTTGTTACTACACTATCACAACACCAGAGTCCAGTACTGGACAATACTACACATATATACTTGTTACTACACTATCACAACACCAGAGTCAAGTACTGGACAATACTACACATATATACTTGTTACTACACTATCACAACACCAGAGTCAAGTACTGGACAATGCTACACATATATACTGGTTACTGCACTATCACAACACCAGAGTCAAGTACTGGACAAAACTACACATATATACTTGTTACTACACTATCACAACACCAGAGTCAAGTACTGGACAATACTACACATATATACTTGTTACTACACTATCACAACACCAGAGTCAAGTACTGGACAATACTACACATATATTCTTGTTACTACACTATCACAACACCAGAGTCAAGTACTGGACAATACTACACATATATACTTGTTACTACACTATCACAACACCAGAGTCAAGTACTGGACAATACCACACATATATACTTGTTACTACACTATCACAAAACCAGAGTCAAGTACTGGACAATACTACACATATATACTTGTTACTACACTATCACAACACCAGAGTCAAGTACTGGACAATACTACAAATATATATACTTGTTACTACACTATCAAAAAAACAGAGTCAAGTACTGGACAATACTACACATACAGTATATACTTGTTACTACACTATCACAGCACCAGAGTTACTGGTTAATACTACACGATAATAACAAGATAATACCAGATGATGATAACAAGATAGTAACATGATAATAACACAAGAATAACAAGATAATAATAGATGATAGTAATAGATCATTACATGATAGTAACATGATAACAGATTATAAAACCCAAGAAAATAACAGATGATAATAGACAACACAATAATAACAGATAATAATAAGATAATACCATGATAGTTACATGATTTTAACAAGGTAGTAACATGATAATAACACGATAACAATAGATAATAAGATAATAACAGACGATAATAACACACTAATAACAATATAGTAACATGATGATAAAAGATGATAATAACTGATTATAATAACGGATGATAATAATTGATGATAATAACACGCTAATAACAAGATAGTAACATGATAATAAAACAATAATAGATAATAATAACTGATTATAATAACGCGATAATAACAGATGATTATAATAGATGATAACATGATAGTAACATGATTATAGCAAGATAGTAACATGATAAAAACACGATAACAAGAGATAATAAGATACTAACAGATGATAATAACACGCTAATAACAATATAGTAACATGATGATAAAGGATGATAATAACAATATAATAACGGATGATAACATGATAATAACAAGATAATAACAAGAAAATAACAGATAACACAATAATAACAGATAATAATAACAAAATACTACCATGATAGTAACATGATAATAACACTATAATAATAGATATGATAATGAAAGATGATAATAACGTGACAATAACAAGAAAGTAACATGATAGTAACATGATATAAAAAGATAATAAAAGATTATATAACTGATCATAATAACACGATAATAACAAGATAATAACAGATGATAATATGATAATAACGGATGATAATAACATGATAATAACAGTTGATAACAAGATAATAACAGATGATAATAACAGATAATAACAGATAACATGATAATAACATGATAATAACAGATGATTACATGATAATAACATGATAATAACAGATGATAATAACAGATGATAATAACATCATAGTAACATGATAATAACATGATAATAACAGATGATAATAACATGATCATAACAGATGATGATAACAGATGATAATAACATCATAGTATCATGATAATAACATGATAATAACAGATGATAATAACAGATGCTTACAAGATATAAACACGATAATAATAGATGATAAAAAGATAATAACAGATTATAATAACAGATGATAAAACAATAACAGATGATAATAACATGATAATAACAGATGATAATTACATGATAATTACAGATGATAATAACAGATGATAATAACAGATGAGTTGTTCTTCTTGTCTTCAGGCCTCCAGTGATGACTCCGAGTGTGAGAACACGTGCCTGGTGCGACGCTCGTCCTCCAGGTCACTCCAGCTTCCTCCTCTGGCTTTCAGACAAGCTCAACACTTTTACTGTGACCAAAGACCAGAGTCTGACCCCAACACTGCCCCCCCCGACCCACGTCTCTGACCCTACGACCCGCCCCACTCATCAACATCACAGCCGTGGACGACAGCAGGTACCAACTCCCGTGTGTGCGTATGGCTGTGTGTGTAACATGCTAATGCTACACTTGGTAGCTTAGCTAGACGATAACATGCTATTGCTACACTTGCTAGCTTACCTAGATGATAACATGCTAATGCTACACTTGGTAGCTTAGCTAGGCGATAACATGCTAATGCTGCACTTGTTAGCTTAACTAGGCGATAACATGCTAATGCTACACTTGGTAGCTTAGCTAGATGATAACATGCTAATGCTACACTTGCTAGCTTAGCTAGATGATAACATGCTAATGCTACACTTGGTAGTTTAGCTAGATGATAACATGCTAATGCTACACTTGCTAGCTTAGCTAGATGATAACATGCTAATGCTACACTTGGTAGTTTCGCTAGATGATAACATGCTAATGCTACACTTGCTAGTTTAGCTAGATGATAACATGCTAATGCTACACTTGCTAGCTTAGCTAGATGATAACATGCTAATGCTACACTTGCTAGCTTAGCTAGATGATAATGTAATATGTTTCATTGAAGTGTGAATTTTTCAAATGAAACAAACTCATCTTGACGTCAGTGAATGTTATGAATGTCAAATATTAAATAAGATGAATCTGAGGCTAACAAGGTTTGAATCGTAAACACACTAGTGATAAACTAGTTAACCATCAACCAGGTGGAATGTTGATAATGACCACCTGACTTTGGCCACGCCCACACATGCATGTTTGAGGGCGGGGCTCTGGTGGGTCATGTTGGATCTCTCTCCTCCTTCATCCCTCCATCCTGGTCTGTTCTTCTGAGGAGAACAAGTTGATGCAGCTGTGATGCGTTCACGGACCTGTTCAGGAAACTGCGGGTGAAGTTCATGAATGTTTGGTGTTGAGAAGATAAAGTCTGAAGACATGAAGACACGCGCGTGTGACGCTTCATTCTGACGCCTCTCGCGGCTCGTGCGCGAGGATGGATCCCGGCTCAGGGTCCTCGCTCGCCGGGAGCGCGAGCACGAAACCCCCCAAACATCTGTGGCACCAGCACGCGCTCGCGCCGCTCCTGCTCACGCCGGTGCGCAGGAGCGCGCGCGTTAGACAAAGAGGCTCCTCGGACACCGAGCAGAACCTGCGCCCGAACATGGACCGGACTTACGCCGTGGACACGGGACACCGACCCGGGCTGAAGAAGTCCAGGATGTCATGGCCGTCGTCGTTTCAAGGTCTTCGACGGTAAGAGATGATCCCGCGCGCGAGGAGCATCATGGGCGTTGTTGAGCTGAGATGTTCGTGAGGAACTTTCAGAAGGTTCGTGGATGTGAGAGGATGTTTGTCGCGAGCTCCTGCTTGGATTTCACTTTTTGACGAACGTCTCGCTCGATGTTGATCTTTGTTCAGATTCATATGTTAATAAAAGCTTCAATATTCACGAGTTTAAATCCTTCAAACGTGTGGAGACAAAGGTTGAGAAGGTCCTGGAGCGACAGGAACACAGAGTTTAGGTTCAGAGATGTTTTCATAGTTTAAAGGAGACATTCTTGATGGAATCATCATCATGGTTTCATCATAAATGAAGCAGAAAGAACACGAAGAGACTCACGAGGATCACATTGTCTTCATCTGGTCCCTGAACGTCTCATGTGAAGCTGAAGTGATGAAGTCACAGAAACAAACAAAACTATATCGATCACAATTAAATCAATATTATGAAGTATATCAACACTTGCTTTACAAATACAACTGACATGTGGAGAAAGTAAAACTCTTCCCTTTGTGTATTTGTTTCCCTGTAGCCTCATAAATGTGTATTTATATCCATTTAAACATATTTAGATTTTAATTCTGACTTTTCAAACACTTCATTTATTTCTGTCCACGTGTCGCACAATCGTGTGAGAAGATGTTGAGAAACTTGACGTGATGACGACAGGCTTCTCTGAGAGCAACATTATGGGATGTTTTATTCTCGAGTCGCGTTTATGAGTAAAACCTCATATCGTTGTCGCTCTTGAACGCATCGTCCTTGATGACATCACTGCAGAAGAAAGATCACTGACCTTGAACTGCTGTCAGAAGATGTTGGTGATGAACCGACGTTGATGGATTTGTGTTGGTTGTGTCGTTGGTTGTGTTGGTTGTGTGGGTCAAAGACTCTCGTGCTACACAAGCGTTCCGTGCTCCGCCCTGAGGGGGCGCTGTGTCGTCACAAGACAGAAGAAGATGTAACATTGTCCTTCTGTAGATGAAGTATTGAAGAAGGAACCAAGAGGTTGTCGACTGGAAATTAGTGAACCCAGACCAGGTCAACGGGAGGATTTTATTAACTGTGGGTCGAAGCCCAGCAGGTCATTCACAAGCAATCCTTCCGATGTCACAGCATCAGTGCCATCATCATCATCATCATCATCATCATCATCTTCATCATCAACATCATCATCATCGTCATCAGTATCAGTATCAGCATCAGCATCAGTATCATCATCAACATCATCATCATCATCATCAGTATCAGCATCAGCATCAGCATCATCATCATCATCATCATCATCATCATCATCATCATCATCATCATCATCAGTATCAGCATCAGCATCAGCATCATCATCAACATCAACATCAACATCATCATCATCAGTATCTTCATCATCATCATCATCTTCATCATCATCATCTTCATCATCATCATCATCATCATCATCATCAGAGTCTTACAGCACACATTGACTTCATACAGGACACAGTGAGGTCCGCCCTCAGGACCTCCTCGGCATGACGATGTCTGGACACTCAGCCAAGACGATTTCACAAGATGTTTCCCAAACTCATTATATAAGATGTTTGTCTCAGTGTGTGTGTCTCTGGTTTCTCCAGTAGCTGGACACGTCTCTAGGATGCTGTCAGTGATCTTGGACCAATAACTCTTTACGCCACAACAGAAGCTTCTTGAACTCTGAGCTGTTCCTTGAGTCTGGAAAGTCTTTTTATTCTCAGAGGCAAATAAATGCCAGTCATGACACACACGTGGCCTCACCTGAGACTCACCTGAGACACATGTGGACTCACCTGAGACTCACCTGAGACACACGTGGACTCACCTGAGACACATGCGGACTCACCTGAGACACACATGGACTCACCTGAGACTCACCTGAGACACACACGATCACACCTGAGACACACACAGACACACCTGAGACACACACAGACTCACCTGAGACACACACGATCACACCTGAGACACACACAGACACACCTGAGACACACACAGACTCACCTGAGACACACACAGACTCACCTGAGACACACACGATCACACCTGAGACACACACAGACACACCTGAGACACACACAGACTCACCTGAGAGACACACGATCACACCTGAGACACACACAGACACACCTGAGACACACACGATCACACCTGAGACACACACAGACACACCTGAGACACACACGATCACACCTGAGACACACACAGACTCACCTGAGACACACTCGATCAGACCTGAGACAAGCGTCTGTTTCTTTCGTTTGAGTCTCAGTCTCCACGTCAAGGTTGCGATGAAACCAGGTCAGATCCTCGGACAGACGGCGAGGAAATGTTTCTGCTCTAATTACTCAGCGGTTCTGGAAGGAGAGAAAAAAGACTGAGAAGGTCGTCTGAGCTCACGATTACATTAGTGTTGAAGGTTCAAACCTTGAGAGACAAACATGGGGGAAGAAACGAAGAGAGAAGATGATGATGATGTGACTTTACATTTGTTTGTCAAGAAGTATCAATACATATGAACATATACTCTGTTGTTGTGATAGTGTAGTAACAAGTATATATGTGTAGTATTGTGGAGTACTTGACTCTGTTGTTGTGATAGTGTAGTAACAAGTATATATGTGTAGTATTGTGGAGTACTTGACTCTGGTGTTGTGATAGTGTAGTAACAAGTATATATGTGTAGTATTGTGGAGTACTTGACTCTGTTGTTGTGATAGTGTAGTAACAAGTATATATGTGTAGTATTGTCCAGTACTAGACTCTGGTGTTGTGATACTATAGTAACAAGTATATATGTGTAGTATTGTCCAGTACTTGACTCTGGTGTTGTGATAGTGTAGTAACAAGTATATATGTGGAGTATTGTGGAGTACTTGACTCTGGTGTTGTGATAGTGTAGTAACAAGTATATATGTGGAGTATTGTGGAGTACTTGACTCTGGTGTTGTAATAGTGTAGTAACACGTATATATGTGGAGTATTGTGGAGTACTTGACTCTGTTGTTGTGATAGTGTAGTAACAAGTATATATGTGTAGTATTGTGGAGTACTTGACTCTTGTGTTGTGATAGTGTAGTAACAAGTATATATGTGGAGTATTGTGGAGTACTTGACTCTGGTGTTGTGATAGTGTAGTAACAAGTATATATGTGTAGTATTGTGGAGTACTTGACTCTGTTGTTGTGATAGTGTAGTAACAAGTATATATGTGTAGTATTGTGGAGTACTTGACTCTGGTGTTGTGATAGTGTAGTAACAAGTATATATGTGGAGTATTGTGGAGTACTTGACTCTGTTGTTGTGATAGTGTAGTAACAAGTATATATGTGTAGTATTGTGGAGTACTAGACTCTGCTGTTGTGATAGCGTAGTAACAAGTATATACGTGTAGTATTGTCCAGTACTTGACTCTGGTGTTGTGATACTATAGTAACAAGTATATATGTGTAGTATTGTCCAGTACTAGACTCTGGTGTTGTGATACTATAGTAACAAGTATATATGTGTAGTATTGTCCAGTACTTGACTCTGGTGTTGTGATAGTGTAGTAACAAGTATATATGTGGAGTATTGTGGAGTACTTGACTCTGTTGTTGTGATAGTGTAGTAACAAGTATATATGTGTAGTATTGTGGAGTACTTGACTCTGGTGTTGTGATAGTGTAGTAACAAGTATATATGTGTAGTATTGTGCAGTACTTGACTCTGGTGTTGTGATAGTGTAGTAACAAGTATATATGTGGAGTATTGTGGAGTACTTGACTCTGTTGTTGTGATAGTGTAGTAACAAGTATATATGTGTAGTATTGTGGAGTACTTGACTCTGTTGTTGTGATAGTGTAGTAACAAGTATATATGTGTAGTATTGTGGAGTACTTGACTCTGGTGTTGTGATAGTGTAGTAACAAGTATATATGTGTAGTATTGTGCAGTACTTGACTCTGGTGTTGTGATAGTGTAGTAACAAGTATATATGTGTAGTATTGTGGAGTACTTGACTCTGGTGTTGTGATAGTGTAGTAACAAGTATATATGTGGAGTATTGTGCAGTACTTGACTCTGGTGTTGTGATAGTGTAGTAACAAGTATATATGTGTAGTATTGTGGAGTACTTGACTCTGGTGTTGTGATAGTGTAGTAACAAGTATATATGTGTAGTATTGTCCAGTACTTGACTCTGGTGTTGTGATAGTGTAGTAACAAGTATATATGTGTAGTATTGTGGAGTACTTGACTCTGGTGTTGTGATAGTGTAGTAACAAGTATATATTGTGTAGTATTGTCGAGTACTTGACTCTGGTGTTGTGATAGTGTAGTAACAAGTATATATGTGGAGTATTGTGGAGTACTTGACTCTGGTGTTGTGATAGTGTAGTAACAAGTATATATGTGTAGTATTGTGGAGTACTTGACTCTGGTGTTGTGATAGTGTAGTAACAAGTATATATGTGTAGTATTGTCCAGTACTTGACTCTGGTGTTGTGATAGTGTAGTAACAAGTATATATGTGTAGTATTGTGGAGTACTTGACTCTGGTGTTGTGATAGTGTAGTAACAAGTATATATGTGTAGTATTGTGGAGTACTTGACTCTGGTGTTGTGATAGTGTAGTAACAAGTATATATGTGTAGTATTGTGGAGTACTTGACTCTGTTGTTGTGATAGTGTAGTAACAAGTATATATGTGTAGTATTGTGGAGTACTTGACTCTGGTGTTGTGATAGTGTAGTAACAAGTATATATGTGTAGTATTGTGGAGTACTTGACTCTGGTGTTGTGATAGTGTAGTAACAAGTATATATGTGTAGTATTGTGGAGTACTTGACTCTGGTGTTGTGATAGTGTAGTAACAAGTATATATGTGTAGTATTGTCGAGTACTTGACTCTGGTGTTGTGATAGTGTAGTAACAAGTATATATGTGTAGTATTGTGCAGTACTTGACTCTGGTGTTGTGATAGTGTAGTAACAAGTATATATGTGTAGTATTGTGGAGTACTTGACTCTGGTGTTGTGATAGTGTAGTAACAAGTATATATGTGGAGTATTGTGGAGTACTTGACTCTGGTGTTGTGATAGTGTAGTAACAAGTATATATGTGTAGTATTGTGGAGTACTTGACTCTGGTGTTGTGATAGTGTAGTAACAAGTATATATGTGTAGTATTGTGGAGTACTTGACTCTGGTGTTGTGATAGTGTAGTAACAAGTATATATGTGTAGTATTGTGGAGTACTTGACTCTGGTGTTGTGATAGTGTAGTAACAAGTATATATGTGTAGTATTGTGGAGTACTTGACTCTGGTGTTGTGATAGTGTAGTAACAAGTATATATGTGTAGTATTGTGGAGTACTTGACTCTGGTGTTGTGATAGTGTAGTAACAAGTATATATGTGTAGTATTGTGGAGTACTTGACTCTGGTGTTGTGATAGTGTAGTAACAAGTATATATGTGGAGTATTGTGGAGTACTTGACTCTGGTGTTGTGATAGTGTAGTAACAAGTATATATGTGGAGTATTGTGGAGTACTTGACTCTGGTGTTGTGATAGTGTAGTAACAAGTATATATGTGTAGTATTGTGGAGTACTTGACTCTGGTGTTGTGATAGTGTAGTAACAAGTATATATGTGTAGTATTGTGGAGTACTTGACTCTGATGTTGTGATAGTGTAGTAACAAGTATATATGTTTGGTATTGTGGAGTACTTGACTCTGGTGTTGTGATAGTGTAGTAACAAGTATATATGTGTAGTATTGTGGAGTACTTGACTCTGTTGTTGTGATAGTGTAGTAACAAGTATATATGTGTAGTATTGTGGAGTACTTGACTCTGGTGTTGTGATAGTGTAGTAACAAGTATATATGTGTAGTATTGTGGAGTACTTGACTCTGGTGTTGTGATAGTGTAGTAACAAGTATATATGTGGAGTATTGTGGAGTACTTGACTCTGGTGTTGTGATAGTGTAGTAACAAGTATATATGTGTAGTATTGTGGAGTACTTGACTCTGGTGTTGTGATAGTGTAGTAACAAGTATATATGTGTAGTATTGTGGAGTACTTGACTCTGGTGTTGTGATAGTGTAGTAACAAGTATATATGTGTAGTATTGTGGAGTACTTGACTCTGGTGTTGTGATAGTGTAGTAACAAGTATATATGTGTAGTATTGTGGAGTACTTGACTCTGGTGTTGTGATAGTGTAGTAACAAGTATATATGTGGAGTATTGTGGAGTACTTGACTCTGGTGTTGTGATAGTGTAGTAACAAGTATATATGTGTAGTATTGTGGAGTACTTGACTCTGTTGTTGTGATAGTGTAGTAACAAGTATATATGTGTAGTATTGTGGAGTACTTGACTCTGGTGTTGTGATAGTGTAGTAACAAGTATATATGTGTAGTATTGTGGAGTACTTGACTCTGGTGTTGTGATAGTGTAGTAACAAGTATATATGTGTAGTATTGTCCAGTACTTGACTCTGGTGTTGTGATAGTGTAGTAACAAGTATATATGTGTAGTATTGTGGAGTACTTGACTCTGGTGTTGTGATAGTGTAGTAACAAGTATATATGTGTAGTATTGTGGAGTACTTGACTCTGGTGTTGTGATAGTGTAGTAACAAGTATATATGTGTAGTATTGTGGAGTACTTGACTCTGTTGTTGTGATAGTGTAGTAACAAGTATATATGTGTAGTATTGTGGAGTACTTGACTCTGGTGTTGTGATAGTGTAGTAACAAGTATATATGTGGAGTATTGTTGAATACTTGACTCTGGTGTTGTGATAGTGTAGTAACAAGTATATATGTGTAGTATTGTCGAGTACTTGACTCTGGTGTTGTGATAGTGTAGTAACAAGTATATATGTGTAGTATTGTGGAGTACTTGACTCTGGTGTTGTGATAGTGTAGTAACAAGTATATATGTGGAGTATTGTCCAGTACTTGACTCTGGTGTTGTGATAGTGTAGTAACAAGTATATATGTGGAGTATTGTGGAGTACTTGACTCTGTTGTTGTGATAGTGTAGTAACAAGTATATATGTGTAGTATTGTGGAGTACTTGACTCTGGTGTTGTGATAGTGTAGTAACAAGTATATATGTGTAGTATTGTGGAGTACTTGACTCTGGTGTTGTGATAGTGTAGTAACAAGTATATATGTGTAGTATTGTGGAGTACTTGACTCTGGTGTTGTGATAGTGTAGTAACAAGTATATATGTGGAGTATTGTGGAGTACTTGACTCTGGTGTTGTGATAGTGTAGTAACAAGTATATATGTGTAGTATTGTGGAGTACTTGACTCTGGTGTTGTGATAGTGTAGTAACAAGTATATATGTGTAGTATTGTGGAGTACTTGACTCTGTTGTTGTGATAGTGTAGTAACAAGTATATATGTGTAGTATTGTGGAGTACTTGACTCTGGTGTTGTGATAGTGTAGTAACAAGTATATATGTGGAGTATTGTGGAGTACTTGACTCTGTTGTTGTGATAGTGTAGTAACAAGTATATATGTGGAGTATTGTGGAGTACTTGACTCTGCTGTTGTGATAGTGTAGTAACAAGTATATATGTGGAGTATTGTGGAATACTTGACTCTGGTGTTGTGATAGTGTAGTAACAAGTATATATGTGTAGTATTGTCCAGTACTTGACTCTGTTGTTGTGATAGTGTAGTAACAAGTATATTTGTTTAGTATTGTGGAGTACTTGACTCTGGTGTTGTGATAGTGTAGTAAGAAGTATATATGTGTAGCATTGTGGAGTACTTGACTCTGGTGTTGTGATAGTGTAGTAACAAGTATATATGTGTAGTATTGTGGAGTACTTGACTCTGTTGTTGTGATAGTGTAGTAACAGGTATATATGTGTAGTATTGTGGAGTACTTGACTCTGGTGTTGTGATAGTGTAGTAACAAGTATATATGTGGAGTATTGTGGAGTACTTGACTCTGGTGTTGTGATAGTGTAGTAACAAGTATATATGTGGAGTATTGTGGAGTACTTGACTCTGGTGTTGTGATAGTGTAGTAACAAGTATATATGTGTAGTATTGTGGAGTACTTGACTCTGGTGTTGTGATAGTGTAGTAACAAGTATATATGTGTAGTATTGTCCAGTACTTGACTCTGGTGTTGTGATACTATAGTAACAAGTATATATGTGTAGTATTGTCCAGTACTTGACTCTGGTGTTGTGATAGTGTAGTAACAAGTATATATGTGTAGTATTGTCCAGTACTTGACTCTGGTGTTGTGATAGTGTAGTAACAAGTATATATGTGTAGTATTGTCCAGTACTTGACTCTGGTGTTGTGATAGTGTAGTAACAAGTATATATGTGTAGTATTGTCCAGTACTTGACTCTGGTGTTGTGATAGTGTAGTAACAAGTATATATGTGTAGTATTGTGCAGTACTTGACTCTGGTGTTGTGATAGTGTAGTAACAAGTATATATGTGTAGTATTGTCCAGTACTTGACTCTGGTGTTGTGATAGTGTAGTAACAAGTATATATGTGTAGTATTGTCAAGTACTTGACTCTGGTGTTGTGATAGTGTAGTAACAAGTATATATGTGTAGTATTGTCCAGTACTAGACTCTGGTGTTGTGATAGTGTAGTAACAAGTATATATGTGTAGTATTGTCCAGTACTTGACTCTGGTGTTGTGATAGTGTAGTAACAAGTATATATGTGTAGTATTGTCCAGTACTTGACTCTGGTGTTGTGATAGTGTAGTAACAAGTATATATGTGTAGTATTGTCCAGTACTTGACTCTGGTGTTGTGATAGTGTAGTAACAAGTATATATGTGTAGTATTGTCCAGTACTTGACTCTGGTGTTGTGATAGTGTAGTAACAAGTATATATGTGTAGTATTGTCCAGTCTAGACTCTGGTGTTGTGATAGTGTAGTAACAAGTATACTATGTGTAGCATTGTCCAGTACTTGACTCTGGTGTTGTGATAGTGTAGTAACAAGTATATATGTGTAGTATTGTCCAGTACTTGACTCTGGTGTTGTGATAGTGTAGTAACAAGTATATATGTGTAGTATTGTCAAGTACTTGACTTTGGTGTTGTGATAGTGTAGTAACAAGTATATATGTGTAGTATTGTCCAGTACTAGACTCTGGTGTTGTGATAGTGTAGTAACAAGTATATATGTGTAGCATTGTCCAGTACTTGACTCTGGTGTTGTGATAGTGTAGTAACAAGTATATAGGTGTAGTATTGTCCAGTACTAGACTCTGGTGTTGTGATAGTGTAGTAACAAGTATATATGTGTAGTATTGTCAAGTACTTGACTTTGGTGTTGTGATAGTGTAGTAACAAGTATATATGTGTAGTATTGTCCAGTACTAGACTCTGGTGTTGTGATAGTGTAGTAACAAGTATATATGTGTAGTATTGTCAAGTACTTGACTTTGGTGTTGTGATAGTGTAGTAACAAGTATATATGTGTAGTATTGTCCAGTACTAGACTCTGGTGTTGTGATAGTGTAGTAACAAGTATATATGTGTAGCATTGTCCAGTACTTGACTCTGGTGTTGTGATAGTGTAGTAACAAGTATATAGGTGTAGTATTGTCCAGTACTTGACTCTGGTGTAGTGATAGTGTAGTAACAAGTATATATGTGTAGTATTGTCCAGTACTTGACTCTGGTGTTGTGATAGTGTAGTAACAAGTATATATGTGTAGTATTGTCCAGTACTTGACTCTGGTGTTGTGATAGTGTAGTAACAAGTATATATGTGTAGTATTGTCCAGTACTAGACTCTGGTGTTGTGATAGTGTAGTAACAAGTATATATGTGTAGTATTGTCCAGTACTTGACTCTGGTGTTGTGATAGTGTAGTAACAAGTATATATGTGTAGTATATTCACACACGAACGTTTGTATGTTTAGATATATAAACATATATAAACATATATATATATAAACACATATATAAACATATATAAACCTATATATAAAATATATATATAAACATATATAAACATATATATATAAAATATATATATAAACATATATAAACATATATATATATATAAACATATATATATAAACATATTTAAACATATATATATATTTTTATATATATGTTTAAATATGTTTATATATATTTATATAACTGGTCCTCGTGCTGCGTTGCTCAAAGGTTCTTGTCTTTGATGGGATTTGAACCGACAGCTCCTCCGACGTTGATCACTGAGCAGCTGCTTTGGCTTCACGAGCCTTCGGGTGAAAAACCCAAATGTGTCACAGTGTTGAACCCTCTGCCCGAGCCCTTGAGCAGGACGGAGTCTCTCAGCGACACATGAAGCTGCTTCATCTGGACATTCGCTGCTGGTCACAGGGAATCTTACCCGCAACTCTGTTGTCGATGAAGCCGCGGCTGAGGAGACGACGACCCCTGAGCTGTTGGTCCAGAGGTCGTGTTGCTAAAAATAACTTCACGATGATCCGAGTCGACAAGAAACCGTTTCATCGTCTCGCTATTGAAACAACAAACTCCATAGAAATGTCATTAAACCTCATGTTGACAAAGATTTGTTCAAGGTCACGTGTACTTTACATTCAGGAGTAGTATTTGTACCACATGGAGAACTAGTGAAGTCATCATAATATAAACATTATTAACGAGACATCAAAACAAACAGTGATGTCCTCCAGTGTTTCTACGTCATCATTTAAAATAACATGAAACAATTACACATATATCATTAAAAATGAACTATTTATTAAATGAAATCATAATGAATAGAAATAATCATGTTTTTTCTGTTTGTTTATTGAAGTGAATAATTATATTGTGTCTCTTGACGCCATAGAAGTCACGACGTCATCGAGTCTCTTCATGTCGTGTGAAGAATGAATGAATGAATGAATGAATGAATGAATAAATAAATAAATAAATAAATGAATGAATAAATAAATAAATGGATGAATGAATGAATAAATAAATAAATAAATGGATGAATGAATGAATGAATGAATAAATAAATAAATAAAT
Organism: Callionymus lyra; assembly: GCA_016630915.1. Classification (NCBI taxonomy): domain Eukaryota; kingdom Metazoa; phylum Chordata; class Actinopteri; order Syngnathiformes; family Callionymidae; genus Callionymus; species Callionymus lyra. Next base: position 51,097,767 of record JACEEU010000744.1, read on the forward strand.
AAATAAATAAATGGATGGATGGATGGATGGATGGATGGATGGATGGATGGATGGATGGATGGATGGATGGATGGATGGATGGATGGGTGGGTGGGTGGGTGGGTGGGTGGGTGGGTGGGTTGGTGGGTGGGTGGGTGGATGGGTGGGATGAATGAATGAATAAACGAATACATGAATGAATGAATAAACGAATGAATGAATGAATGAATAAATAAATGAATGAATGAATGAATGAATAAACGAATACATGAATGAATGATAGAATGAATGAATAAATAAATAAATGGATGAATGAATGAATGAATGAATAAATGAATACATGAATGAATGAATGAATAAATCATTGAATGAATGAATGAATGAATGAATGAATGAACGGACGGACGGACGGATGGATGAATAAACGAATACATGAATGAATGAATAAATAAATAAATGGATGAATGAATGAATGAATAAACGAATACATGAATGAATGAATACATAAATAAATAAATAAATAAATGAATGAATGAATTTAATTTTAAATCTATTTTTTTGCTTTTAACTCCTCTTTGATTGTCATCATTTGTGTTTAGTCAAGTACTGGACAATACTACACATATATACTTGTTACTACACTATCAAAACACCAAATACAGTAACAAATAAATAAATAAATAAATGGATGGAGGATGGATGAATACAACACATAATAAATGTTATAACAAATAATAAACTAATATAATAATAATAAACCAGAATCAAGTAATGGACAAAATATATATAATGAATATATAATGTAAATACAATATCAAAAAATGAATTAATGAATGAATATAATGTTACTACACTAACACAACACCAGAGTCAAGTACTGGAAATACTACACATAATACTTGTTACTAACTTCAAAACAAGAATAGTACTGGACAATACTAGAATGATACTTGTTACTACACTATCACAACACAGAGTCAAGAACGGACGACATAATACTGTTACTACACTATCACAACACCGGAGTCCAGTACTGATAACCTTTTTTGATAATAATGTACTACACTTATAATTGTATACATAAATAAATAAATAAATAATATGAATGAATTTAATTTTAAATTATTTTTTTTTTTAATTCTTTTGTCATCATTTGTGTTTAGTCAAGTACTGGACAATACTACACATATATACTTGTTACTACACTATCAAAACACCAGAGTCCAGTACTGGACAATACTACACATATATACTTGTTACTACACTATCACAACACCAGAGTCTAGTACTGGACAATACTACACATATATACTTGTTACTACACTATCACAACACCAGAGTCAAGTACTGGACAATACTACACATATATACTTGTTACTACACTATCACAACACCAGAGTCAAGTACTGGACAATACTACACATATATACTTGTTACTACACTATCACAACACCAGAGTCTAGTACTGGACAATACTACACATATATACTTGTTACTACACTATCACAACACCAGAGTCAAGTACTGGACAATACTACACATATATACTTGTTACTACACTATCACAACACCAGAGTCAAGTACTGGACAATACTACACATATATACTTGTTACTACACTATCACAACACCAGAGTCAAGTACTGGACAATACTACACATATATACTTGTTACTACACTATCACAACACCAGAGTCAAGTACTGGACAATACTACACATATATACTTGTTACTACACTATCACAACACCAGAGTCAAGTACTGGACAATACTACACATATATACTTGTTACTACACTATCACAACACCAGAGTCAAGTACTGCACAATACTACACATATATACTTGTTACTACACTATCACAACACCAGAGTCAAGTACTGGACAATACTACACATATATACTTGTTACTACACTATCACAACACCAGAGTCAAGTACTGGACAATACTACACATATATACTTGTTACTACACTATCACAACACCAGAGTCAAGTACTGCACAATACTACACATATATACTTGTTACTACACTATCACAACACCAGAGTCAAGTACTGCACAATACTACACATATATACTTGTTACTACACTATCACAACACCAGAGTCAAGTACTGGACAATACTACACATATATACTTGTTACTACACTATCACAACACCATGAGTCAAGTACTGGACAATACTACACATATATACTTGTTACTACACTATCACAACACCAGAGTCAAGTACTTGATTCACCCATTACTGACACATGATTAGATACTTGTTACTACACTATCACAACACCATGAGTCATCAGGGGTACTGCACAATACTACACATATATACTTGGTTACTACACTATCCACAACACCATGATGTCATCATGTGGACTGCACAATACTACACATGATATACTTGTTACTACACTATCACGAACACCATGGAGGGAGGACATGATTGTTGCTTGATTTGTTACTGACATGAAAACCATGATTATTACTTGATTTGTTACTGACATGAAAACCATGATTATTGCTTGATTTGTTACTGACATGAAAACCATGATTATTGCTTGATTTGTTACTGACATGAAAACCATGATTATTGCTTGATTTGTTACTGACATGAAAACCATGATTGTTGCTTGATTTGTTACTGACATGAAAACCATGATTGTTGCTTGATTTGTTACTGACATGAAAACCATGATTATTGCTTGATTTGTTACTGACATGAAACCCATGATTATTGCTTGATTTGTTACTGACATGAAAACCATGATTGTTGCTTGATTTGTTACTGACATGAAAACCATGATTGTTGCTTGATTTGTTACTGACATGAAAACCATGATTATTGCTTGATTTGTTACTGACATGAAAACCATGATTATTTTGCTTGATTTGTTACTGACATGAAAACCATGATTGTTGCTTGATTTGTTACTGACATGAAAACCATGATTATTGCTTGATTTGTTACTGACATGAAAACCATGATTATTGCTTGATTTGTTACTGACATGAAAACCATGATTATTGCTTGATTTGTTACTGACATGAAAACCATGATTTATTGTTACTTGATTTGTTACTGACATGAAAACCATGATTGTTGCTTGATTTGTTACTGACATGAAAACCATGATTATTGCTTGATTTGTTACTGACATGAAAACCATGATTGTTGCTTGATTTGTTACTGACATGAAAACCATGATTGTTGCTTGATTTGTTACTGACATGAAAACCATGATTCACAACATTCAGCATCAGACGCTCATGAAGATGTTTCTGTGGCTCACAATGTTTCATGTTCAGCCTCAGATTTGTTCCATTAATAAATCCATTTGCTTATTAACACAAAGTGGATTTTCTAGGAGCCTCTGGGACGAAGCCGGATGCGACGGTTTGATGCTCCATTAGTGACATGACGAGGTCGTTCATGAACGATGAGTCGAACTTGAATCAAACTTGTTGTTTCTGCTGTTTGTTGATGAAGAACATCTTCACATGTTCGTGTTCAACTGATCAGTGGTTTCAACATGAAATGATTCCTATCAACTGAAGGTCACACTGAGGGTCAGACTGAGGGTCAGACTGAGGGTCACACTGAGGGTCAGACTGAGGGTCAGACTGAGGGTCACACTGAGGGTCAGACTGAGGGTCACACTGAGGGTCAGACTGAGGGTCAGACTGAGGGTCAGACCGAGGGTCAGACTGAGGGTCAGACTGAGGGTCACACTGAGGGTCAGACCGAGGGTCAGACTGAGGGTCACACTGAGGGTCAGACCGAGGGTCAGACTGAGGGTCACACTGAGGGTCAGACTGAGGGTCAGACTGAGGGTCAGACCGAGGGTCAGACTGAGGGTCAGACTGAGGGTCAGACTGAGGGTCACACTGAGGGTCAGACTGAGGGTCAGACTGAGGGTCAGACTGAGGGTCAGACTGAGGGTCAGACTGAGGGTCAGACTGAGGGTCAGACTGAGGGTCAGACTGAGGGTCAGACTGAGGGTCAGACTGAGGGTCAGACTGAGGGTCACACTGAGGGTCAGACCGAGGGTCAGACTGAGGGTCACACTGAGGGTCAGACTGACACAAAGAGTGAAAAATCTAAAGGGCTCTGATTACTTTCTGTACCCACTGAAGATTGTGAATAGGACCAAGAACAGAACCTTGTGGGACACCATAGCTGACCTTTGCTTGTGTCGATGAGAGGTTGTTGATGTTTACATTACATTAAGATTCAAACCAGTTTAGAGCAGTTTCATGTATGCCTGTTTTCTAGTGTGTGGAGAAGAATGTGGTAAAAAATGTAGTTTCAGCTGTAGTTAAACTGTAGTTTCATCTGTAGTTAAACTGTAGTTTCATCTGTAGTTTCATCTGTAGTTAAGCTGTAGTTTCATCTGTAGTCTCATCTGTAGTTTCATCTGTAGTTTCATCTGTAGTTTCATCTGTAGTTTCACCTGTAGTTTCATCTGTTGTTTTATCTGTAGTTTTATTTGTAGTTTCATCTGTAGTCTCATCTGTTGTTTTATCTGTAGTTTCATCTGTAGTTTCATCTGTAGTTTCATCTGTAGTTTCATCTGTAGTTTCATCTGTAGTTTCATCTGTAGTTTCATCTGTAGTTTCATCTGTAGTTTCATCTGTAGTTTCACCTGTAGTTTCACCTGTAGTTTCATCTGTTGTTTTATCTGTAGTTTTATTTGTAGTTTCATCTGTAGTTTCATCTGTAGTTTCATCTGTAGTTTCATCTGTAGTTTCATCTGTAGTTTCATCTGTAGTTTAATCTGTAGTTTAATCTGTAGTTTTAGCTGTAGTTAAACTGTAGTTTCATCTGTAGTTTCATCTGTAGTTTTATATGTAGTTTTATCTGTAGTTTCATCTGTAGTTAAACTGTAGTTTCATCTGTAGTTTTCATCTGTAGTTTCATCTGTAGTTTCATCTGTAGTTTCATCTGTAGTTTCATCTGTAGTTTCATCTGTAGTTTCACCTGTAGTTTCATCTGTAGTTTCATCTGTAGTTTCATCTGTAGTTTCATCTGTAGTTTCATCTGTAGCTTCATCTGTAGTTTCATCTGTAGTTTCATCCTGTAGTTTCATCTGTAGTTTCATCTGTAGTTTCATCTGTAGTTAAACTGTAGTTTCATCTGTAGTTTCATCTGTAGTTTCATCTGTAGTTTCATCTGTAGTTTCATCTGTAGTTTCATCTGTAGTTTCATCTGTAGTTTCATCTGTAGTTTCATCTGTAGTAGTTTCATCTGTAGTTTCATCTGTAGTTTCATCTGTAGTTTCACCTGTAGTTACACTTAGTCTTCACCTGTAGTTTCACCTCTGTAGTTTCATCACCTGTAGTTTCATCTGTAGTTTCATCTGTAGTTTCACCTGTAGTTTCATCTGTAGTTTCACCTGTAGTTTCATCTGTAGTTTCATCTGTAGTTTCACCTGTAGTTTCACCTGTAGTTTCATCTGTAGTTTCATCTGTAGTTTCATCTGTAGTTTCATCTGTAGTTTCATCTGTAGTTAAACTGTAGTTTCATCTGTAGTTTCATCTGTAGTTTCATCTGTAGTTTCATCTGTAGTTTCATCTGTAGTTTCATCTGTAGTTTCAAACTGTAGTTTCATCTGTAGTTTCATCTGTAGTTTCATCTGTAGTTTCATCTGTAGTTTCATCTGTAGTTTCATCTGTAGTTTCATCTGTAGTTTCATCTGTAGTTTCATCTGTAGTTTCATCTGTAGTTTCATCTGTTGTAGTGTTCACTCTGTAGTTAAACCTGTAGTTTCACCTGTAGTTCTTTCACCTGTAGTTTCATCTATAGTTTCATCTGTAGTTAAGCTGTAGTTTCATCTGTAGTTAAACTGTAGTTTCATCTGTAGTTTCATCTGTAGTTAAACTGTAGTTTCATCTGTAGTTTCATCTGTAGTTTCATCTGTAGTTTCATCTGTAGTTAAACTGTAGTTTCATCTGTAGTTTCATCTGTAGTTTCATCTGTAGTTTAAACTGCAGTTTCATCTGTAGTTTCATCTGTAGTTTCACCTGTAGTTTCATCCTGTAGTTTCATCTGTAGTTTTCATCCTGTAGTTTCATCTGTAGTTTCATCTGTAGTTTCATCCTGTAGTTTCATCTGTAGTTAAACCTGTAGTTTCATCTGTAGTTTCATCTGTAGTTTCATCTGTAGTTTCATCTGTAGTTTCACCTGTAGTTTCATCTGTAGTTTCATCTGTAGTTTCATCTGTAGTTTCATCTGTAGTTTCATCTGTAGTTTCATCTGTAGTTTCATCTGTTAGTTTCATCTGTAGTTTCATCTGTAGTTTCATCTGTAGTTTCATCTGTAGTTTCATCTGTAGTTTCATCTGTAGTTTCATCTGTAGTTTCATCTGTAGTTTCATCTGTAGTTTCATCTGTAGTTTCATCTGTAGTTTCATCTGTAGTTTCATCTGTAGTTTCATCTGTAGTTTCATCTGTAGTTTCATCTGTAGTTTCATCTGTAGTTTCATCTGTAGTTTCATCTGTAGTTTCATCTGTAGTTTCATCTGTAGTTTCATCTGTAGTTTCATCTGTAGTTTCATCTGTAGTTTCATCTGTAGTTTCATCTGTAGTTTCATCTGTAGTTTCATCTGTAGTTTCATCTGTAGTTTCATCTGTAGTTTCATCTGTAGTTTCATCTGTAGTTTCATCTGTAGTTTCATCTGTAGTTTCATCTGTAGTTAAACTGTAGTTTCATCTGTAGTTTCACCTGTAGTTTCACCTGTAGTTTCATCTGTAGTTTCATCTGTAGTTAAACTGTAGTTTCATCTGTAGTTTCATCTGTAGTTTCATCTGTAGTTTCATCTGTAGTTTCATCTGTAGTTTCATCTGTAGTTTCATCTGTAGTTAAACTGTAGTTTCATCTGTAGTTTCATCTGTAGTTTCATCTGTAGTTTCATCTGTAGTTTCATCTGTAGTTTCATCTGTAGTTTCATCTGTAGTTTCATCTGTAGTTTCATCTGTAGTTTCACCTGTAGTTTCATCTGTAGTTTCATCTGTAGTTTCATCTGTAGTTTCATCTGTAGTTTCAACCTGTAGTTTCATCTGTAGTTTCATCTGTAGTTTCATCTGTAGTTTCATCTGTAGTTTCATCTGTAGTTAAACTGTAGTTTCACCTGTAGTTTCATCTGTAGTTAAACTGTAGTTTCACCTGTAATTTCATCTGTAGTTTCATCTGTAGTTAAACTGTAGTTTCACCTGTAATTTCACCTGTAATTTCATCTGTAGTTTCATCTGTAGTTTCACCTGAAAAAAACACTAGAAGATTTAAAAACACGAGAAGATTTAAAAACACGAGAAGATTCAAAAACACGAGAAGATTCAAAAACACTAGAAGATTTAAAAACACGAGAAGATTCAAAAACACTAGAAGATTTAAAAACAGTAGAAGATTCAAAAACACGAGAAGATTCAAAAACACTAGAAGATTTAAAAACACTAGAAGATTTAAAAACACTAGAAGATTTAAAAACGCTAGAAGATTTAAAAACACGAGAAGATTTAAAAACGCTAGAAGATTTAAAAACACGAGAAGATTTAAAAGCACGAGAAGATTCAAAAACACTAGAAGATTCAAAAACACGAGAAGATTTAAAAACACGAGAAGATTCAAAAACACGAGAAGATTTAAAAACACGAAGATTTAAAAACACGAGAAGATTTAAAAACACTAGAAGATTTAAAAACACTAGAAGATTTAAAAACAAGAGAAGATTCAAAAACACTAGAAGATTTAAAAACACTAGAAGATTTAAAAACAGTAGAAGATTCAAAAACACTAGAAGATTTAAAAACACTAGAAGATTCAAAAACACGAGAAGATTCAAAAACACTAGAAGATTTAAAAACACTAGAAGATTTAAAAACACTAGAAGATTTAAAAACGCTAGAAGATTTAAAAACACAAGAAGATTTAAAAACGCTAGAAGATTCAAAAACACTAGAAGATTCAAAAACACGAGAAGATTTAAAAACACAAGAAGATTCAAAAACACGAGAAGATTTAAAAACACGAAGATTTAAAAACACTAGAAGATTTAAAAACACTAGAAGATTTAAAAACAAGAGAAGATTCAAAAACACTAGAAGATTTAAAAACACGAGAAGATTCAAAAACACTAGAAGATTTAAAAACACGAGAAGATTCAAAAACACTAGAAGATTTAAAAACACGAGAAGATTCAAAAACACTAGAAGATTTAAAAACACGAGAAGATTCAAAAACACTAGAAGATTTAAAAACACGAGAAGATTCAAAAACACTAGAAGATTTAAAAACACTAGAAGATTTAAAAACACGAGAAGATTCAAAAACACAAGAAGATTTAAAAAAACTAGAAGATTCAAAAACACGAGAAGATTTAAAAAAACTAGAAGATTCAAAAACACTAGAAGATTTAAAAACACGAGAAGATTCAAAAACACTAGAAGATTTAAAAACACTAGAAGATTCAAAAACACGAGAAGATTCAAAAACACTAGAAGATTTAAAAACACTAGAAGATTTAAAAACACTAGAAGATTTAAAAACGCTAGAAGATTTTGAAAACACGAGAAGATTTAAAAGCACGAGAAGATTTAAAAACACGAGAAGATTTAAAAACACTAGAAGATTCAAAAACACTAGAAGATTCAAAAACACGAGAAGATTCAAAAACACTAGAAGATTTAAAAACACTAGAAGATTCAAAAACACGAGAAGATTTAAAAACACGAGAAGATTCAAAAACACGAGAAGATTCAAAAACACGAGAAGATTCACAGAAGATTTAAAAACACGAGAAGATTTAAAAACACGAAGAAGAATTTAAAAACACTAGAAGATTTAAAAACACTAGAAGATTTAAAAACACAGAACAAAACACTAGAAGATTTAAAAAAAAAACTACAGAAGATTCAAAAACACGAGAAGATTCAAAAACACTAGAAGATTCAAAAACAAAGATTCAAAAACACGAGAAGATTCAAAAAACACGAGAAGATTCAAAAAACACTAGAAGATTTAAAAACACGAGAAGATTCAAAAACAAGAGAAGATTCAAAAACACCAGAAGATTCAAAAACACTAGAAGATTCAAAAACACGAGAAGATTCAAAAACACGAGAAGATTTAAAAACACGAAGATTCAAAAACACTAGAAGATTTAAAAAACACTAGAAGATTCAAAAAATCCAAAAACACTAGAAGATTCTAAAAACACTAGAAGATTTAAAAACACGAGAAGATTCAAAAACACTAGAAGATTTAAAAACACTAGAAGATTCAAAAACAAGCAAAACCAGAAGATTTAAAAAACTAAAACAGAAGATTCAAAAACACTAGAAGATTTAAAAACACGAGAAGATTCAAAAACACTAGAAGATTTCAAAAACACTAGAAGATTCAAAAACACGAGAAGATTCAAAAACACTAGAAGATTTAAAAACACGAGAAGATTTAAAAACACGAGAAGATTCAAAAACACGAGAAGATTCAAAAACACGAGAAGATTTAAAAAATTTAAAACTAGAAGATTTAAAAACACGAGAAGATTCAAAAACACTAGAAGATTTAAAAAACACGAGAAGATTCAAAAACACGAGAAGATTCAAAAACACGAGAAGATTCAAAAACACTAGAAGATTTAAAAACACGAGAAGATTCAAAAACCCCGAGAAGATTCAAAAACACGAGAAGATTTAAAAACACTAGAAGATTCAAAAACACTAGAAGATTCAAAAACACGAGAAGATTCAAAAACACTAGAAGATTTAAAAAACACTAGAAGATTTAAAAAACACTAGAAGATTCAAAAACACCAGAAGATTCAAAAACACCAGAAGATTCAAAAACACCAGAAGATTCAAAAACACTAGAAGATTCAAAAACACGAGAAGATTCAAAAACACGAGAAGATTCAAAAACACGAGAAGATTCAAAAACACTAGAAGATTTAAAAACACGAGAAGATTTAAAAACACTAGAAGATTTAAAAACACTAGAAGATTCAAAAACACGAGAAGATTCAAAAACACTAGAAGATTTAAAAACACTAGAAGATTCAAAAACACGAGAAGATTCAAAAACACGAGAAGATTTAAAAACACTAGAAGATTCAAAAACACGAGAAGATTTAAAAACACGAGAAGATTCAAAAACACGGGAAGATTCAAAAACACGAGAAGATTCAAAAACACTAGAAGATTTAAAAACACGAGAAGATTTAAAAACACGAGAAGATTCAAAAACACGAGAAGATTTAAAAACACTAGAAGATTTAAAAACACTAGAAGATTTAAAAACACGAGAAGATTCAAAAACACGAGAAGATTCAAAAACACTAGAAGATTCAAAAACACGAGAAGATTCAAAAACACGAGAAGATTCAAAAACACTAGAAGATTCAAAAACACGAGAAGATTCAAAAACAAAGATCCCAAAAACACGAGAAGATTCAAAAACACTAGAAGATTTAAAAAACTAGAAGATTAAAAAACACGAGAAGATTAAAAAACACCAGAAGATTTAAAAACACCAGAAGATTTAAAAACACCAGAAGATTCAAAAACACGAGAAGATTCAAAAACACGAGAAGATTCAAAAACACGAGAAGATTCAAAAACACTAGAAGATTTAAAAACACTAGAAGATTTAAAAACACTAGAAGATTTAAAAACACGAGAAGATTCAAAAACACGAGAAGATTTAAAAAAACGAGAAGATTCAAAAACACTAGAAGATTTAAAAACACGAGAAGATTAAAAAACACTAAAAGATTTAAAAACACGAGAAGATTCAAAAACACGAGAAGATTCAAAAACACTAGAAGATTCAAAAACACTAGAAGATTCAAAAACACGAGAAGATTCAAAAACACTAGAAGATTTAAAAAACAAGAAGATTCAAAAACACGAGAAGATTCAAAAACACGAGAAGATTCAAAAACACGAGAAGATTCAAAAACACGAGAAGATTCAAAAAAACTAGAAGATTTAAAAAACTAGAAGATTAAAAAACACGAGAAGATTAAAAAACACGAGAAGATTTAAAAACACCAGAAGATTTAAAAACACTAGAAGATTCAAAAACACGAGAAGATTCAAAAACACTAAAAGATTTAAAAACACTAGAAGATTCAAAAACACGAGAAGATTTAAAAACACGAGAAGATTCAAAAACACGAGAAGATTCAAAAACACGAGAAAATTCAAAAACACTAGAAGATTTAAAAACACGAGAAGATTTAAAAACACGAGAAGATTTAAAAACACGAGAAGATTCAAAAACATGAGAAGATTTAAAAACACTAGAAGATTTAAAAACACGAGAAGATTTAAAAACACGAGAAGATTCAAAAACACGAGAAGATTCAAAAACACTAGAAGATTCAAAAACACGAGAAGATTCAAAAACACGAGAAGATTCAAAAACACTAGAAGATTTAAAAACACGAGAAGATTCAAAAACACGAGAAGATTCAAAAACACGAGAAGATTCAAAAACACGAGAAGATTCAAAAACACGAGAAGATTCAAAAAAACTAGAAGATTTAAAAAACTAGAAGATTCAAAAACACTAGAAGATTTAAAAAACAAGAAGATTTAAAAACACCAGAAGATTCAAAAACACGAGAAGATTCAAAAACACGAGAAGATTCAAAAACACGAGAAGATTTAAAAACACTAGAAGATTTAAAAACACTAGAAGATTTAAAAACACTAGAAGATTTAAAAACACGAGAAGATTCAAAAACACGAGAAGATTTAAAAAAACGAGAAGATTCAAAAACACTAGAAGATTTAAAAACACGAGAAGATTCAAAAACACTAGAAGATTTAAAAACACGAGAAGATTCAAAAACACTAGAAGATTTAAAAACACTAGAAGATTCAAAAACACGAGAAGATTCAAAAACACTAGAAGATTTAAAAACACTAGAAGATTTAAAAACACTAGAAGATTTAAAAACACGAGAAGATTTAAAAACACGAGAAGATTTAAAAACACTAGAAGATTCAAAAACACTAGAAGATTCAAAAACACGAGAAGATTCAAAAACACTAGAAGATTCAAAAACACGAGAAGATTTAAAAACACGAGAAGATTCAAAAACACGAGAAGATTCAAAAACACTAGAAGATTTAAAAACACGA
>JACEEU010000744.1:51114890-51137390 GCA_016630915.1 Callionymus lyra
ACAACTGCTGCACACAACTGCTGCACACAACTGCTACACACAACTGCTACACACAACTGCTTCACACAACTGCTTCACACAACTGCTACACACAACTGCTACACACAACTGCTACACACAGCTGCTACACACAACTGCTACACACAACTGTTACACACAACTGTTGCACACAACTGCTGCACACAACTGCTACACACAGCTGCTACACACAACTGCTACACACAACTGCTACACACAACTGTTACACACAACTGTTACACACAACTGCTGCACACTCGTGTTGATTGAGAGTCATGTGACCGAGTCATGTGACCGAGTCATGTGACCCTCAACCTTGATGACGTCACATCTCGTCTCCTTCATCGCAGCAGGTTCTCGTTAGAATCTGAGGAACAACATACACTTAAACCTCCGGCCTCTAGATGGCAGCGTTCAGCTCTGCAGCTAAAGAATGATGACTGAGGACGAGAGGATACAGTCAGCAGCTTTTAAAGCTGGCTCTGCACTGATAAATCTTACTGATGTGATGAAGAGGATGATAAGAATCGGTGAAGAAGAAGATCAAGAGTTCGTACATGTAATTCGTAATTATTATTCATAAATATGTTTCTCAGACCAGAGTCACAAACAGTTTAACAATCGAAAAGATAAAAAGTTAAAATACACACAAATGTAAAAACTTTCAAAGATCAACATAAACACAAGTCTCAGAGAATCAAGATCAAATCAAAGTGTGTTGAGATGTTTCTTGAAGGAGTCAGTAGATCATCAAACACAGATGTTTCTTGAAGGAGTCAGTAGATCATCAAACACACATGTTTCTTGAAGGAGTCAGTAGATCATCAAACACAGATGTTTCTTGAAGGAGTCAGTAGATCATCAAACACACATGTTTCTTGAAGGAGTCAGTAGATCATCAAACACGAGATGTTTCTTGAAGGAGTCAGTAGATCATCAAACACAGATGTTTCTTGAAGGAGTCAGTAGATCATCAAACACAGATGTTTCTTGAAGGAGTCAGTAGATCATCAAACACATGTTTCTTGAAGGAGTCAGTAGATCATCAAACACACATGTTTCTTGAAGGAGTCAGTAGATCATCAAACACAGATGTTTCTTGAAGGAGTCAGTAGATCATCAAACACAGATGTTTCTTGAAGGAGTCAGTAGATCATCAAACACAGATGTTTCTTGAAGGAGTCAGTAGATCATCAAACACAGATGTTTCTTGAAGGAGTCAGTAGATCATCAAACACAGATGTTTCTTGAAGGAGTCAGTAGATCATCAAACACAGAGATGTTTCTTGAAGGAGTCAGTAGATCATCAAACACAGATGTTTCTTAAAGGAGTCAGTAGATCATCAAACACACATGTTTCTTGAAGGAGTCAGTAGATCATCAAACACAGATGTTTCTTGAAGGAGTCAGTAGATCATCAAACACACATGTTTCTTAAAGGAGTCAGTAGATCATCAAACACAGATGTTTCTTAAAGGAGTCAGTAGATCATCAAACACAGATGTTTCTTGAAGGAGTCAGTAGATCATCAAACACAGATGTTTCTTGAAGGAGTCAGTAGATCATCAAACACACATGTTTCTTGAAGGAGTCAGTAGATCATCAAACACACATGTTTCTTGAAGGAGTCAGTAGATCATCAAACACAGATGTTTCTTGAAGGAGTCAGTAGATCATCAAACACAGATGTTTCTTGAAGGAGTCAGTAGATCATCAAACACAGAGATGGTTCCAAAGCTCAGGAGCAACAGTCTGGAAGGATTTCTCTCCTCTGGTCCGGAAGTTCAGGAACCATCAGTAGATTCTGATCCACAGACCTCAGAGCCCGAGCTGGGGTGTAAGTCTGGATCAGATCATGAACTTCTGACCATGAATAGATCTGAAAGTAAGAACCAGAATTTTAAAGTTGATCCTGAAAGAAAATGGCAGCCAGTGAAGAGTTTGAAGGATCGAAGAAATGTGAGTTCTTCTACTAGAGCGGCTCAGAATTATGGCTGCAGAGTTTGGTGTGAACTGCAGGCGAGACAGAGTTGAAGGAAACAGTTTCTGGTCAGTTTTCTTCAGTGTTGAACAAGAGACATGTCTTTATCAAATACAACACCCAGGTTTCTCAGGCTCAGTTTGACAGACTGACCTAAGTCACTCAAGTACTGACTCGACCCTGAACCTTATCATCAAAAATCACCAGAGTTTGACTTTTGTCCACATTTAGCTTCAAAGTGTTTTCATTGTTTGATTTCTAGCAACAATTGACTAAGTTCAGCCTCTGATCAGTTGATCAACAGTAGAGCTGGATGTCATCAGCAAACATGTGGAAGAAACATCAGGAATGATTTGACTATTTTACTGTAGCGTGTTCATTAATAACTTTCTTCCACTGGTGACCTCATCACGTGGTGTTGAGATGTTCCTGGAAAACATCAAGACGAAGAGATGAACCAATGAAAAAATGTGAAACATTCAAAATCTTCAGTTCCTCAGATTTAAATGGACTTTAAGAGTCAAATGTTAGGTGAATAGAAGTTGAGGTTGAATCAAAGATGAGGACAGAAGACCTTCAAGTCCAGGCGACTGGTCTGAGGAACGTCCACTTGTGAGATCTGACACAGACATGGATGATGATCTGTGATGTTCTTCACATGTTTCTGCTGAAGAATGAAAGATGAACGAGTGAGGAAAGCAAAGGTTTCACATGATTATCTTCAACATGATGTCACAGTGGAAGCAGGAGTGATGTCTTCACACCTCCCATGTTTTCAACCTTCTCGTCCAGCCGGAGGTATTTTTACTCTGTTGCACAACAACATGTGATGCTGCGAACCTTTATGTAACAAACCGTCGATGCTGGAGTTTCTTCTTCTGGTCGAGCAGCAGGTGGAGAGAGAAACGAAAACTGTCATGAGTGTCAGTTCAATCCAACGCAGAGCAGACGAGGAACGACTGGAACTGCTTTTATTGTTGGATTATATTGTTTTATTATATTGTCGGACTATATTGTTGGATTATATTGTTTTATTACATTGTCGGATTATAATGTTGGATTATATTGTTTTATTATTTTGTTGCATTATAGTGTTGGATAATGGTGTTGGTTTATAGTAGTTAATTATAGTGTTGGATTATATTGTGGGAATAAAGAGTTGTATTATAATGTTAGATTATATTGTGGGATTAAAGTGTTGGATTATAATGTTGGATTATATTGTGGGATTAAAGTGTTGGATTATAATGTTGAATTATATTGTTGGATTAAAGAGTTATATTATAATGTTAGATTATATTGTGGGATTAAAGAGTTGTATTATAATGTTAGATTATATTGTGGGATTAAAGTGTTGGATTATAATGTTGGATTATATTGTGGGATTAAAGTGTTATATTATAATGTTGAATTATATTGTCGGATTAAATAGTAATATTATAGTGTTGGATCATATTGTTGGATTAAAATGTTGGATTATAATGTTGGATTATATTGTGGGATTAAAGAGTTATATTATAATGTTTGATTATATTGTGGGATTAAAGAGTTATATTATAATGTTGAATTATATTGTGGGATTAAAGAGTTATATTATAATGTTGAATTATATTGTGGGATTAAAGAGTTATATTATAATGTTGAATTATATTGTGGAATTAAAGAGTTGTATTATAATGTTGGATTATATTGTTTTATTATTTTGTTGCATTATAGTGTTGGATAATGGTGTTGTTTTATAGTAGTTCATTATAGTGTTGGATTATATTGTGGGATTAAAGTGTTATATTATAATGTTGAATTATATTGTGGGATTAAAGTGTTATATTATAATGTTGGATTATATTGTGGGATTAAAGTGTTGGATTATAATGTTGGATTCAGAGAGTTGAATCTGTGATGACGAGGGTCTGAGAAGCACAACATGAAGTCACTGGTGAAACACGGAGATTCTACTCTGGAATGTTAACTCGCCGACTCTTGAGGTGAAACCAGGTCATGTGACTCACATTGTGGAGCAGCTGTTATGTCTGCAGATCAACATATGACTGTCGTCAACATCAAGCAACATTTCACATCTTCAACAAAACTAATGACTGATGAATGAGAATCTACATGAAAATATCACGACAATACTAGTGTGTTTTAAAAGATACACATGTGTGTCTTTAGATTGTGTTCATGAACCTCAACAAGAAAACATGATGACAAGACGATGAAGTTCACGAACAACTGATCCTCTGCATCAATAATGTGTTACCATGTTTACACTCGTGATCATACATGTGATCATACCTATGATCATACATGTGATCATACTTGTGATCATACATATTATCATAGATGTGATCATACATGTGATCATACTTGTGATCATACATATTAATATACATGAGATCATACATGTAATCATACATGTGATCATACATATGATCATACTTGTGATCATACATATTAATATACATGAGATCATACATGTAATCATACATGTGATCATACTTGTGATTATACATGTGATCATACATGTGATCCTAGTTGTGATCATACTTGTGATCATACATATTATCATACATGTGATCATACCTATGATCATACATGAGATCATACATATTATCATACATGTCATCGTACATGTCATCATACATGTCGACATACATTAGATCATACATGTGATCATACATGTGATCATACTTGTGATCATACATGTGAACATACATGTATATACATTATTTTGATATACATTATATATTGATTTTTTTTTTTTTTTTTTTTTTTTTTTTTTTTTTTTTTTTTTTTTTTTTTTTTTTTTTTTTTTTATAATTATATACTATCATACTTGTGATCATACATGTGAACATACATATTGTCATACATGTGATCATACATGTGATCATACTTGTGATCATACATGTGATCATACATGTGATCATACATGTGATCATACTTGTGATCATACATATTATCATACATGTGATCATACATGTGATCATACTTGTGATCAAACTTGTGATCATACATATTATCATACATGTGATCATTCCTATGATCATACATGAGATCATACATATTATCATACATGTGATCATACAAGTGATCATACATGTAATCATACATGTGATCATACTTTTGATCATACTTGTGATCATACATATTATCATACATGTGATCATACATGTGATCTTACATGTGATCATACTTGTGATCATACATGTGATCATACATGTGATCATACTTGTGATCATACATGTGATCATACATGTGATCATACTTGTGATCATACATATTATCATACATGTGATCATACCTATGATCATACATGAGATCATACATGTCATCATACATGTCATCATACATGCCATCATACATGTGAACATACTTGTGATCATACTTGTGATCATACATGTGAACATACTTTTGATCATACATGTGAACATACTTGTGATCATACATATTATCATACATGTGATCATACATGTCATCATACATGTCATCATACTTGTGATCACACATGTAATCATACATGTGATCATACATGTGATCATACTTGTGATCATACATATTATCATACATGTGATCATACTTGTGATCATACATATTATCATACATGTGATCATACATGTGATCATACATATGATCATACTTGTGATCATACATATGATCATACTTGTGATCATACTTGTGATCATACATGTGATCTTACATGTGATCATACTTGTGATCATACATGTGATCATACATGTGATCATACTTGTGATCATACATATTATCATACATGTGATCATACCTATGATCACACATGAGATCATACATGTCATCATACATGTCATCATACATGCCATCATACATGTGATCATACTTGTGATCATACTTGTGATCATACATGTGAACATACTTTTGATCATACATGTGAACATACTTGTGAACATACATATTATCATACATGTGATCATACATGTCATCATACTTGTGATCACACATGTAATCATACATGTGATCATACATGTGATCATACTTGTGATCATACATATTATCATACATGTGATCATACTTGTGATCATACTTGTGATCATACATATTATCATACATGTGATCATACATGTGATCATACATGTGATCATACTTGTTATCATACATGTGATCATACATGTGATCATACATGTGAACATACTTGTGATCATACATATTATCATACATGTGATCATACATGTGATCATACTTGTGATCATACATGTGATCATACTTGTGATCATACTTGTGATCATACATGTGATCATACATGTGATCATACGTGTGATCATACATGTGATCATACATGTGATCATACATATGATCATACTTGTGATCATACATATGATCATACTTGTGATCATACTTGTGATCATACATGTGATCATACTTGTGATCATACATGTGATCATACTTGTGATCATACATGTGATCATACATATGATCATACTTGTGATCATACATGTGATCATACTTGTGATCATACATGTGATCATACATGTGATCATACTTGTGATCATACATGTGATCATACATGTGATCATACATGTGGTCATACATGTTCAACAGCACACGGAGGCTTCATTAAGTTTGGAAGCTTCGCTCCATCAAAGCTCCTTTGAGATTCAAATTTGTCACATTATTATTTTTAGTGAATCATGAATATTCATGAGGACGAACAGATGTGAACGACATCAAAGCATCTTCTCGTCTTCTGTTCCTCCTGCTTTGATGATCACAAGTGACACATGAAGGACGAGTGTGACTCAAAGTCTGAGTCTCTGATCCATGAGTCTCAGTCACAAGTGGTGGTGATGGTAGGATGGAGCCTCATTTTCAGTGAGATCAACATGATCCATTACTTTTGTCTGGATGTGGATTTCTTGACTTTCTGTCTCGTTCACTTTCACAACATGGCTGAGGCTCCAGGTGACCTCCGACCCGGGCTCTCCTGACGGCTCGTTCCACTTCTCAGAAGAACATTTTGAAGAAAAAGAATTAAAAAGAGTTTAATTTAATCTAATCTAATCTGATCTGATCCGATCTGATCTAAAATAATCTAATCCAATCTAATCTGATCTAATCTAATCTAATCTAATCTAATCTAATATAATGTGATGTGATCTAATCTAATCTAATCTAATCTAATCCAATGTGATCTAAAATGATCTAATCTAATCTAATCTGAAATTATCTAATCTGATCTGATCTAATCTAATCTAATCTAATCCAATCTAATCTAATCTAATCTAATCTAATCTAATCTGATCTAAAATGATCTAATATAATCTTATCTAATCTGATCCAAAGTAATCTAATCTAATCTATTCCATCACAAGCTAGTCTGTATTTTATTGCATTAAAGGCCACAAATATGACAAGTTCTTTCTAAATCTACTATTAATCTTGTATTTCTATGCTGTGGTGTATTTGTTTATATTTATATACGTCTTTATGTTGGAATATTTTACCCGGTCCAGCACCTGTGGATCCATGACATGGTTTCGTTTTCACTTCCTCCGAGCGCCTCCGTGTGGCACCAGAGCAAGAGTATCGAAGGAGTGATGCATCATGGGAGGTTACGTTGGATAAATAGATACTCAGAGTCACTCGTCTATGTTAGCGTTGAGAAACAAATATTTTGTTATTGATAACACGTCCGCCCAATACTAACCCACCGACCGGTAATGGGCTGCGGCCCAGAGGTTGGGGACAATTGATCTGGACCATGTTAAAGGAAGAATGACAATAAATAAAGGATCACATGATTTACAACATGATTGACGACATGATTTACGACATGATTGACGACATGATTTATCAAATGATTGACGACATGATTTATCAAATGATTGACGACATGATTGACGACATGATTTATCAAATGATTGACGACATGATTGACGACATGATTTATCAAATGATTGACGACATGATTGACGACATGATTGACGACATGATTTATCAAATGATTGACGACATGATTGACGACATGATTTATCAAATGATTTACAACATGATTTACGACATGATTGACGACATGATTGATGGCATGATTGACGACATGATTTACGACATGATTTAAGACATGATTTAAGACATTATTTACGACATGATTGACGACATGATTTAAGACATGATTGACGGAATGGTTGACGACATGATTGACGACATGATTGACGACATGATTGACGATATGATTGACAACATGATTTAAGACATAATTGACGGCATGATTGGCGACATGATTGACGAACTTGATTGATGACATGATTGATGGCATGATTGATGACATGATTGACGACATGATTTACGACATGATTTAAGACATGATTTAAGACATGATTGACGACATGATAGACGACAAGATTTAAGACATGATTTACGACATGATTTACGACATGATTGACGACATGATTGACGACATGCTTGACAACATGCTTGACAACATTATTGACGACATGATTGACGACATGATTGACGACATGATTGACGACATGATTGACGACATGATTGACGACATGATTGACGACATGATTGACGGCATTATTTACGACATGATTGACGGCATGATTGACGGCATGATTGACGACATGATTGACGACATGATTGACGACATGATTGACGACATGATTGACGACATGATATTCGACAAGATTTAAGACATGATTGATGACATGATTGACGACATGATTTAAGACATGATTTACGACATGATTGACGACATGATTGACGACAAGATTTAAGACATGATTGACGACATGATTGACGACATGATTGACGACATGATTTACGACATGATTGACGGCATTATTTACGACATGATTGACGACATGATTGACGACATGATTTAAGACATGATTGACGACATGATTTACGACATGATTTACGACATGATTTAAGACATGATTTAAGACATGATTTACGACATGATTGACGACATGATTGACGACATGATTTATAAAATGATTGACAACATGATTGACGACATGATTTATCAAATGATTGACGACATAATTGACGACATGATTTAGGATATGATTTAAAACATGATTGATGACATGATTGACAACATGATTGAAGACATGATTTAAGACATGATTTATCACATGATTGACGACATGATTGACGACATGATTTAAGACATGATTTATCACATGATTGACGACATGATTTACGACGTAATTGACGATATGATTGACAACATGATTTAAGACATAATTGACGGCATGATTGGCGACATGATTGACGAACTTGATTGACGGCATGATTGAGGACATGATTTATCAAATGATTGACGACATGATTTATCAAGTGATTTACAACATGATTGAAGACATGATTTATCAAATGATTGACGACATAATTGACAACATAATTGACGACAAGATTTAAAACATGATTGACGACATGATTGAAGACATGATTTAAGACATGATTTATCACATGATTGATGACATAATTGACGACATGATTGACGACATGATTGACGACATGATTTAAGACATGATTTAACACATGATTGACGACATGATTTACGGCGTAATTGACGATATGATTGACAACATGATTTTAGACATAATTGACGGCATGATTGACGACATTATTGACAAACTTGATTGATGACATGATTGATGACATGATTGATGGCATGATTTACGACATGATTTAAGACATGATTTAAGACATTAGTTACGACATGATTGACGACATGATTTAAGACATGATTTAAGACATGATTGACGGAATGATTGACAACATGATTGACGACATGATTGACGGCATGATTGACGACATGATTTACGACATGATTTAAGACATGATTTACGGACATGATTGACGGACATGATGATTGACAACATGATTGACGACATGATTGACGGCATGATTGACGACATGATTGACGACATGATTTAAGACATGATAGACGACATGATTTAAGACATGATTTACGACATGATTGACGACATGATAGACGACAAGATTTAAGACATGATTTACGACATGATTGACGGCATTATTTACGACATGATTGACGACATGCTTGACAACATGATTGATGGCATGATTGATGGCATGATTGACGACATGATTTACGACATGATTTACGACATGATTTAAGACATGATTTACGACATGATTGACGACATGATAGACGACATGATTTACGACAAGATTTAAGACATGATTTACGACATGATTGACGACATGATTTACGACATGATTGACGACATGATTGACGACATGATTGACGACATGATTGACGACAAGATTTAAGACATGATTTACGACATGATTGACGACATGCTTGACGACATGATTGACGACATGATTGACGACATGATTGACGACATGATTTACGACATGATTGACGGCATTATTTACGACATGATTGACGACATGATTGACGACATGATTTAAGACATGATTGACGACATGATTTACGACATGATTGACGACATGATTTAAGACATGATTTAAGACATGATTTAAGACATGATTTACGACATGATTGACGACATGATTTACGACATGATTGACGACATGATTGACGACATGATTGACGACATGATTGACAGCATTATTTACGACATGATTGACGACATGCTTGACAACATGATTGACGGCATTATTGACGACATGATTGACGACATGATTGACGACATGATAGACGACATGATTTAAGACATGATTCACGACATGATTTAAGACATGATTTAAGACATGATTGACGACATGATTGACAACATGATTGACAACATGATTTAGGACATGATTTAAGACATTTCTCTTACCCCCCTCCCTTTCCCCTCCCTCTCCCCCAGGGTTTGTTCGTGGGGGGGTTCCATTGTTGTGTTGCTGTTTGTTTCCTGATCACAACGTTTGTCCTCGTGTGTGTTCCATTGTTGTGTTGCTGTTTGTTTCCTGATCACAACGTTTGTTCTCGTGTGTGTTCCATTGTTGTGTTGCTGTTTTGTTTCCTGATCACAACGTTTGTCCTCGTGTGTGTTCCATTGTTGTGTTGCTGTTTGTCTCCTGATCACAACGTTTGTTCTTGTGTGTGTTCCATTGTTGTGTTGCTGTTTGTTTCCTGATCACAACGTTTGTTCTCGTGTGTGTTCCATTGTTGTGTTGCTGTTTGTTTCTCCAGCATCAGAGTCTCGAGCTCAACACACGTGTTTGAAGAAACTTCTGCTACAAACACGTCAAGACAACCATGAACAGTTGCTGTTGTGTTGTTGCTCTTTACATGCTGATGGATCTACGTCGTCCTAGTTCAAATAAATGAATAAAAGTATGACTAGAGACTAGTTATGTTTTCATTATCACTTCTTGATAAGTTTGTTGATTTTTCTGCTTGTTAGTCACTAATGTGTGTGTCTGTGTGTGTTTGTGTGTGTCTGTGTGTGTCTGTGTTAAACAAAATGATGTCAGATATTTGCTGCATTGAAGATTGTGTGTGTGTGTGTGTGTGTTTAATGTGTGCGCATGTATGTCTGCATTTGTGTGTGTATGTATGTGCTTGTGTTTTTTTGCATGTGTTTGTGTGTGTGTGTGTAATGTTTTCGGTGTGTGTTTGTTTCTTGGTATATGTTTGTGTGTGTGTTGTGTGTTTGTATATGTATGTGTGTATGTTTTTCTTTGTATATGTGTGTGCGTGCGTGTTTGTGTGTGTGTGTGTTTTTTGTATATGTGTGTGTGTGTATGTATGTGTGTGTGTTTCTTTATATATGTGTTTTTGTGTGTGTGTGTGTGTGTGTGTGTGTGTGTGTGTGTGTGTGTGTGTGTGTGTGTGTGTGTGTGTGTGTGTGTGTGTGTGTGTGTGTGTGTGTGTGTGTGTGTGTGTGTGTGTGTAATGCGTCATTCTTGCAGAAGCTCCTCTAGTTTCTGCTGCTTTTATCTCTTATGTAACAGCTTCCCTCACACATTTGCCCTTTTTCTTCATCCCTCTCTCTCTCTTCCTTCATCCCTCTCTCTCTCTCCTCCTTCATCCCTCTCTCTCTCTTCCTTCATCCCTCTCTCTCTCTCTCTCCTCCTTCATCCCTCTCTCTCTCCTCCTTCATCCCTCTCTCTCTCTTCCTTCCTCCCTCTCTCTCTTCACCTTCATCCCTCTCTCTCTCTTCCTTCCTCCCTCTCTCTCTCCACCTTCCTCCACCTCTCTCTTCACCTTCATCCCTCTCTCTCTCTTCCTTCCTCCCTCTCTCTCTCCACCTTCATCCCTCTCTCTCTCTCCTCCTTCATCCCTCTCTCTCTCCTCCTTCATCCCTCTCTCTTGACTCGCTAACTTGACTCGCTAACTTGACCCGCTAACTTGACTCGCTAACTTCACCCGCTAACTTGACTCCCTAACTTGACTCCCTAACTTGACTCGCTAACTTGACTCGCTAACTTGACTCGCTAACTTGACCCGCTAACTTGACTCGCTAACTTGACTCGCTAACTTGACTCGCTAACTTCACCCGCTAACTTGACCCGCTAACTTGACTCGCTAACTTCACCCGCTAACTTGACCCGCTAACTTGACTCGCTAACTTGACTCTCTAACTTAGCCTAAAGTTCCACCTGGAGTCACGTTGGCATCACAAGCAACAACAAAAAACTCATTGTAAGCAGATCAGGCTCAGGATCAGGATCAGACTCAGACTCAGACTCAGACTCAGGCTCAGGATCAGGATCAGGATCAGGATCAGACTCAGACTCAGACTCAGACTCAGGATCAGGATCAGGCTCAGGCTCAGACTCAGACTCAGACTCAGGATCAGACTCAGACTCAGACTCAGACTCAGACTCAGACTCAGGCTCAGACTCAGGATCAGACTCAGACTCAGACTCAGACTCAGACTCAGGATCAGACTCAGACTCAGACTCAGACTCAGACTCAGACTCAGGATCAGACTCAGGATCAGACTCAGGATCAGGATCAGGATCAGACTCAGGATCAGGATCAGGATCAGGATCAGGATCAGGATCAGACTCAGACTCAGACTCAGACTCAGGATCAGGATCAGGATCAGGATCAGGATCAGACTCAGACTCAGACTCAGACTCAGACTCAGACTCAGACTCAGACTCAGTATCAGGATCAGACTCAGGATCAGACTCAGGATCAGGATCAGGATCAGACTCAGACTCAGACTCAGACTCAGACTCAGACTCAGGATCAGACTCAGACTCAGACTCAGACTCAGACTCAGACTCAGACTCAGACTCAGGATCAGACTCAGGATCAGGATCAGGATCAGGATCAGACTCAGACTCAGACTCAGACTCAGGATCAGACTCAGACTCAGACTCAGACTCAGACTCAGACTCAGGATCAGGATCAGGATCAGGATCAGGATCAGGATCAGACTCAGGATCAGACTCAGGATCAGACTCAGGATCAGGATCAGGATCAGACTCAGACTCAGACTCAGACTCAGACTCAGGATCAGACTCAGACTCAGACTCAGAATCAGGATCAGGATCAGGACTCAGACTCAGACTCAGAATCAGGATCAGGATCAGACTCAGACTCAGACTCAGACTCAGACTCAGGATCAGGATCAGGATCAGGATCAGACTCAGACTCAGACTCAGACTCAGACTCAGGATCAGGATCAGACTCAGGATCAGGATCAGGATCAGGATCAGGATCAGGATCAGACTCAGACTCAGACTCAGACTCAGGATCAGGATCAGGCTCAGGCTCAGGCTCCTACATTGGACTGGACTCTGTCAGTGGCCACTGCAAAGATTAATTTCTCTTCATTGAGGTGATGTTGTAACGGACGAGAACATCCAACCCCCGGCTGAGGCGTTGTTCGTTTAGAGTTTGTGTCGCTCGTGAACCACATTGTCGTCCAGGTTCACCATCACACATAGGACGCCAGCAAAGATGGTGGTCATAAACTTTTGGAAACAGAGCTGAGGCCAGAAGGCATGCGGGACGACGCAGGGCACCGCTTGTTGGGGCGGGGGGCACCTGGAAGCTTCCACCCGCGGGGACTGGGTTTCAATTGGGACCTTTTGGCTTCTTTTTCTTTTTCCCTTCGTTTTTTGCTGGTTTTGTGCGCACCGCCGCGCCCCCCCCCCCCGGGCCCCCCTCCGGCCCCCCCCCCCCCCGTTCCCCCCCTTTTTCTTGCGAATCTAGAGATCATTTGTGTTGAATCTTAGGTCATTTGTGTTGAATCTCTCATTTGTGTTGATTGTTAGATCATTTGTGTTGAATCTTAGATCATTTGTGTTGAATCTTAGATCATTTGTGTTGAATCTTAGATCATTTGTGTTGAATCTTAGATCATTTGTGTTGATCATCATTTGTGCAAACCTAGATCATTTGTGTTGACTCATAGATCATTTGTGTAGAATCTCTCATTTGTGTTGAATCTTAGATCATTTGTGTTGAATCTCTCATTTGTATTGAATCTTAGTTCATTTCGTTGAATCTTAGATCATTTGTGTTGAATCTTAGTTCATTTGTGTTGAATCTTAGTTCATTTGTGTTGAATCTTAGATCATTTGTGTTGAATCTTAGATCATTTGTGTTGAATCTTAAATCATTTACGTTGAATCTTAGATCATTTGTGTTGAATCTTAGATCATTTGTGTTGAATCTTAGATCATTTGTGTTGAATCTTAGATCATTTGTGTTGAATCTTAGATCATTTGTGTTGACATCAGTGTTGAATCTTAGATCATTTGTGTTGAATCTTAGATCATTTGTGTTGAATCTTAGATCATTTGTGTTGAATCTTAGATCATTTTTTGATCATTTGTGTTGAATCTTAGATCATTTGTGTTGAATCTTAGATCATTTGTGTTGAATCTTAGATCATTTGTGTTGAATCTTAGATCATTTGTGTTGAATCTTAGATCATTTGTGTTGAATCTTAGATCATTTGTGTTGAATCTTAGATCATTTGTGTTGAATCTTAAATCATTTACGTTGAATCTTGGATCATTTGTGTTGAATCTTAGATCATTTGTGTTGAATCTAAGATAATTTGTGTTGAATCTTAGATCATTTGTGTTGAATCTTAGATCATTTGTGTTGAATCTTAGATAATTTGTGTTGAATCTAGATAAATCATTTGTGTTGAATCTTAGATCATTTGTGTTGAATCTTAGATAATTTGTGTTTTTTTTTGAATCTTAGATCATTTGTGTTGAATCTTAGATCATTTGTGTTGAATCTTAAATCATTTACGTTGAATCTTAGATAATTTGTGTTGAATCTTAGTTAATTTGTGTTGAATCTTAGATCATTTGTGTTGAATCTTAGATCATTTGTGTTGAATCTTAGATCATTTGTGTTGAATCTTAGATCATTTGTGTTGAATCTTAGATCATTTGTGTTGAATCTTAGATCATTTGTGTTGAATCTTAGATCATTTGTGTTGAATCTTAAATCATTTGTGTTGAATCTTAGATCATTTGTGTTGAATCATTTGTTATCTAGATCATTTGTGTTGAATCTTAGATCATTTGTGTTGAATCTTAGATCATTTGTGTTGAATCTTAGATCATTTGTGTTGAATCTTAGATCATTTGTGTTGAATCTTAGATCATTTGTGTTGAATCTTAGTTCATTTGTGTTGAATCTTAGATCATTTGTGTTGAATCTAAGATATCTTCTATTTGTGTTGAATCTAAGATTTGTTGAATCTAGATCATTTGTGTTGAATCTTAGATCATTTGTGTTGAATCTTAGATCATTTGTGTTGAATCTTAGATCATTTGTGTTGAATCTTAGATCATTTGTGTTAAATCTTAGATCATTTGTGTTGAATCTTAGTTCATTTGTGTTAAATCTTAGATCATTTGTGTTGAATCATAGATCATTTGTGTTAAATCTTAGATCATTTGTGTTAAATCTTAGATCATTTGTGTTAAATCTTAGATCATTTGTGTTAAATCTTAGTTCATTTGTGTTAAATCTTAGTTCATTTGTGTTAAATCTTAGATCATTTGTGTTGAATCTTAGTTCATTTGTGTTGAATCTTAGTTCATTTGTGTTAAATCTTAGATCAATTGTGTTGAATCGTTTTGACTTTCATCTCATGCTCTGATAATATTTCTAGAATCTATAATCAATCAAAACAAGTTTGACACAGTTGCTATGACGACCACGTATTTCATCTTCAAAGTTGACCTGCTCAGCCTCATCTGTCAATCAATGTTGTGTCACATCTACACTCAAACCTCCCAAACATTATGACCACCTCAGATTATAGATGCTCATCATCAAAGTCATCGTTTCTAAGTTGATAAGATTTGTTGCTTCACGAACAAATCATTTGTCACGTTGAAGATCAACTCAACAAATATTCAACATTTGTATGAAAAGAAAGAATTTCTATAAAACTTCACCAGATCATTGTTGATGTTTCAACAATAACTTGTTATTGTTTCTTCTCTCGACTGACTGTTGCTCACGTCTCTAAGATCAACTCTCGTTTTTCCTTCCATCACGAGGGCGTCGCCCGGGGTCATGGCGGGGTCACGGCGGGGTCACGGCGGGGTCACGGCGGGGTCACGGCGGGGTCACAGCGGGGTCACGGCAGGGTCAGAGTAGGACTGGTCCAGCCCCGTGATTGGAGCTGAGAGCTCCAGACACAGGAGCTGCAGGAGCGACGACTGCTGCAATGCAGGAAAAGTCTATTTTTGGAGGCTTGAGCAACACATGACACGACGGCGAAGCTTTTGTGTTTGTTTCTGATCAATCAACTCGATCACTTGCTTTACGAGAGAAAATAATCAACATTTCTTTCTCTTTTTGCTGTGATGTAACTTCCTGTCAACAGTCAGTGATTAAGAGGCTGTAGATATGTATCATGATATATAGTGATAGTGTAGTAAGTATATATGTGTAGTAAGGTCCAGTACTTGACTCTGGTGTTGTGATAGTGTAGTAACAAGTATATATGTGTAGTATTGTCCAGTACTTGACTCTGGTGTTGTGATAGTGTAGTAACAAGTATATATGTGTAGTATTGTCCAGTACTTGACTCTGGTGTTGTGATAGTGTAGTAACAAGTATATATGTGTAGTATTGTCCAGTACTAGACTCTGGTGTTGTGATAGTGTAGTAACAAGTATATATGTGTAGTATTGTCCAGTACTTGACTCTGGTGTTGTGATAGTGTAGTAACAAGTATATATGTGTAGTATTGTCCAGTACTTGACTCTGGTGTTGTGATAGTGTAGTAACAAGTATATATGTGTAGTATTGTCCAGTACTTGACTCTGGTGTTGTGATAGTGTAGTAACAAGTATATATGTGTAGTAAGGTCCAGTACTTGACTCTGGTGTTGTGATAGTGTAGTAACAAGTATATATGTGTAGTATTGTCCAGTACTTGACTCTGGTGTTGTGATAGTGTAGTAACAAGTATATATGTGTAGTATTGTCCAGTACTTGACTCTGGTGTTGTGATAGTGTAGTAACAAGTATATATGTGTAGTATTGTGCAGTACTTGACTCTGGTGTTTTGATAGTGTAGTAACAACTATATATGTGTACTATTGTCCAGTACTTGACTCTGGTGTTGTGATAGTGTAGTAACAAGTATACATGTTAGTATTGTCCAGTACTTGACTCTAGTGTTGTGATAGTGTAGTAACAAGTATATATGTGTAGTATTGTCCAGTACTTGACTCTGGTGTTGTAGTATTTTCAGACCACATGACTCTTGAAGTCGTAACTTCTTTCATTTGTTTTCAAAACAAAATATGTCCAAACATCAGCTTTAAAAGCTACTGGACTCACTGTATCCTCTGGTCCTCAGTCATACAGCGTTTGTGTTTTCTCTTTTGCTAGTTCCTAAATTTCAACTTGATCAAGCATAGAGGATTGACACCATGCGTCATCCCAGAATTCTCTACCTCTAAGAATTGTTGTATAAACAAAGCAGGTGTGATTGAACAACTTCCATCAAATGGTCATAAAACACAGCTTTGTCACATTCTTCTCATTTTCTGCTAATATCGATGATATTTCCTTGAAAACATTTGATGCAGGAAACAAGTTGTTGTATCTACTTCATGGTTAAATATAACAATAATACTCTTGACTGCTCAAGATGTTCTTCATGAAAGAGGTCAGACTGGACACAGCGCCCCCTCTGTTTTGAGACAGTACTACATTATTCAACATATTCTTCTTCCTCTAAATAACCATTTTCAATCAACTTTGATTTTCAATTTACTGACACTAAATACATTTCCTAAGGATTTGACTTGGTGGTTAATTATTATTATTATCATTATTGTTATTATTATTATAGTTATTATCCTTATTATTATTATCATTATTGTTATTGTTATTATTATTATAGTTGTTATCATTATTATTATTATTATTATTATTATTATAGTTATTATCATTATTATTATTATCATTATTGTTATTGTTATTATTATTATAGTTGTTATCATTATTATTATTATTATTATTATAGTTATTATCCTTATTATTATTATCATTATTGTTATTGTTATTATTATTATAGTTGTTATCATTGTTATTATTATTATTATTATTATAGTTATTATCATTATTATTAGTGTTGTTATTATTATTATTATTATCATCATTATTGTTATTTGTTATTATCATTATTATCATCATTGTTATTATTATTAGTAGTAGGTAAGTAAGTAAGTAATTTTTATTTATATAGATCTTTTCCAGACCAGGGTCACAAAGCGCTTAAACAATCAAAACAATATTCAATAAAGTATATACTTTAAAGATCAAGATAAAACTGAAAACACAACAGGAGTTCCAGAAAATCAAGGAAAACCCCTGAACAAATAGAGCCCTTTTTGGGTTTTTTTTTAAGGGGGTTCCCCACGTTGTTTTTTGTGGGGGGCTGGGAGGGGGGGGGGGGGGGGGGGGGGGGGGGGGGGGGGGGGGGGGGGGGGATTCAGTAGATCATCAAACACTAAGATGTTTCTTAAAGGAGTCAGTAGATCATCAAACACAGATGTTTCTTGAAGGAGTCAGTAGATCATCAAACACAGATGTTTCTTGAAGGAGTCAGTAGATCATCAAACACAGATGTTTCTTGAAGGAGTCAGTAGATCATCAAACACAGATGTTTCTTGAAGGAGTCAGTAGATCATCAAACACAGATGTTTCTTGAAGGAGTCAGTAGATCATCAAACACAGATGTTTCTTGAAGGAGTCAGTAGATCATCAAACACAGATGTTTCTTGAAGGAGTCAGTAGATCATCAAACACAGATGTTTCTTGAAGGAGTCAGTAGATCATCAAACACACATGTTTCTTGAAGGAGTCAGTAGATCATCAAACACAGATGTTTCTTGAAGGAGTCAGTAGATCATCAAACACAGATGTTTCTTGAAGGAGTCAGTAGATCATCAAACACACATGTTTCTTGAAGGAGTCAGTAGATCATCAAACACAGATGTTTCTTGAAGGAGTCAGTAGATCATCAAACACAGATGTTTCTTAAAGGAGTCAGTAGATCATCAAACACAGATGTTTCTTGAAGGAGTCAGTAGATCATCAAACACAGATGTTTCTTAAAGGAGTCAGTAGATCATCAAACACAGATGTTTCTTGAAGGAGTCAGTAGATCATCAAACACAGATGTTTCTTGAAGGAGTCAGTAGATCATCAAACACAGATGTTTCTTAAAGGAGTCAGTAGATCATCAAACACAGATGTTTCTTGAAGGAGTCAGTAGATCATCAAACACAGATGTTTCTTGAAGGAGTCAGTAGATCATCAAACACAGATGTTTCTTGAAGGAGTCAGTAGATCATCAAACACAGATGTTTCTTGAAGGAGTCAGTAGATCATCAAACACACATGTTTCTTGAAGGAGTCAGTAGATCATCAAACACAGATGTTTCTTGAAGGAGTCAGTAGATCATCAAACACAGATGTTTCTTGAAGGAGTCAGTAGATCATCAAACACAGATGTTTCTTGAAGGAGTCAGTAGATCATCAAACACAGATGTTTCTTGAAGGAGTCAGTAGATCATCAAACACAGATGTTTCTTAAAGGAGTCAGTAGATCATCAAACACAGATGTTTCTTGAAGGAGTCAGTAGATCATCAAACACACATGTTTCTTGAAGGAGTCAGTAGATCATCAAACACACGCACGCACACACACACATTTTTTGCTTGGTGCTGTTAAACCGAATTTCCCCTCGCGGGACAAATAAAGGTTTCTGATTCTGATTCTGATTCTGATTCTGATATTCTTCCAAACATCTTAAATGAAAAAGTTAATATTTTCCTTAATATTTGTTTTTCTATACATTGAACATTTTAATGAGGAACGTTCATGTGAATGAAGTATTTTAATGCGTAATGTTCATCTGAATGAAGTATTTTAATGCGTAACGTTCATGTGAATGAAATATTTTAATGAGGAACGTTCATGTGAATGAAGTATTTTAATGCGTAATGTTCACGTGAATGAAGTATTTTAATGCGTAACGTTCATGTGAATGAAGTATTTTAATGAGGAACGTTCATGTCAATGAAGTATTTTAATGAGTAACGTTCATGTGAATGAAATATTTGAATGAGGAACGTTCATGTGAATGAAGTATTTTAATGCGGAATGTTCACGTGAATGAAGTATTTTAATGCGTAACGTTCATGTGAATGAAATATTTTAATGAGGAACGTTCATGTCAATGAAGTATTTTAATGAGTAACGTTCATGTCAATGAAGTATTTTAATGAGGAACGTTCATGTCAATGAAGTATTTTAATGAGTAACGTTCATGTCAATGAAGTATTTTAATGAGTAACGTTCATGTCAATGAAGTATTTTAATGAGGAACGTTCATGTGAATGAAGTATTTTAATGCGTAACGTTCATGTGAATGAAATATTTTAATGAGGAACGTTCATGTCAATGAAGTATTTTAATGAGTAACGTTCATGTGAATGAAGTATTTTAATGAGTAACGTTCATGTGAATGAAGTATTTTAATGAGTAACGTTCATGTGAATGAAGTATTTTAATGAGGAACGTTCATGTGAATGAAGTATTTTAATGAGTAACGTTCATGTGAATGAAGTATTTTAATGAGGAACGTTCATGTGAATGAAGTATTTTAATGCATAACGTTCATGTGAATGAAGTATTTTAATGAGTAACGTTCATGTGAATGAAGTATTTTAATGAGTAACGTTCATGTGAATGAAGTATTTTAATGAGGAACGTTCATGTGAATGAAGTATTTTAATGAGTAACGTTCATGTGAATGAAGTATTTTAATGAGGAACGTTCATGTGAATGAAGTATTTTATTGAGGAACGTTCATGTGAATGAAGTATTTTAATGAGTAACGTTCATGTGAATGAAGTATTTTAATGAGGAACGTTCATGTGAATGAAGTATTTTAATGAGGAACGTTCATGTGAATGAAGTATTTTAATGAGGAACGTTCATGTCAATGAAGTATTTTAATGAGTAACGTTCATGTCAATGAAGTATTTTAATGAGGAACGTTCATGTTAATGAAGTATTTTAATGAGTAACGTTCATGTCAATGAAGTATTTTAATGAGGAACGTTCATGTCAATGAAGTATTTTAATGAGTAACGTTCATGTGAATGAAGTATTTTAATGAGGAACGTTCATGTGAATGAAGTATTTTAATGAGTAACGTTCATGTCAATGAAGTATTTTAATGAGTAACGTTCATGTCAATGAAGTATTTTAATGAGGAACGTTCATGTTAATGAAGTATTTTAATGAGTTACGTTCATGTCAATGAAGTATTTTAATGAGGAACGTTCATGTCAATGAAGTATTTTAATGAGTAACGTTCACGTGAATGAAGTATTTTAATGAGGAACGTTCATGTCAATGAAGTATTTTAATGAGTAACGTTCATGTCAATGAAGTATTTTAATGAGGAACGTTCATGTCAATGAAGTATTTTAATGAGTAACGTTCATGTCAATGAAGTATTTTAATGAGGAACGTTCATGTCAATGAAGTATTTTAATGAGTAACGTTCACGTGAATGAAGTATTTTAATGAGGAACGTTCATGTCAATGAAGTATTTTAATGAGGAACGTTCATGTGAATGAAGTATTTTAACGAGTAACGTTCTTGTGAATGAAGTATTTTAATGAGTAACGTTCATGTGAATGAAGTATTTTAATGAGTAATGTACATGTCAATGAAGTATTTTAATGAGTAACGTTCATGTGAATGAAGTATTTTAACGAGTAACGTTCTTGTTAATGAAGTATTTTAATGAGTAACGTTCATGTGAATGAAGTATTTTAACGAGTAACGTTGTTGTGAATGAAGTATTTTAATGAGTAACGTTCATGTGAATGAAGTATTTTAATGAGTAATGTACATGTCAATGAAGTAAGAGGATCAGGAGCTTGAGCTGTTCTTGCTCCGGGTTCAGGACATCCCTCTGACGGAGGAGGAGGAGGAGGAGGAGGAGGAGGAGGAGGAGGAGGAGGAGGAGGTGAAGAAGAGGGTGAAGAGGTTTCT